>RJWJ010014981.1:0-36994 GCA_004363605.1 Indri indri | reverse complement strand
TAATGATATCATGTGCTCAAATTTTCTGAAGTCAACTACCTGCTTTGATAAAATCTCCTCTATTACTGTATCCTGAATTTTAGCTTCAGGCCACCATTTGCAATATGGTACATTCTGATTGATGGGTCCAGACTTAGATAATTGAGCACTACTCAACTGAGGTATTTCTTTATTTTGGGGGGGGGGGTGGAGTCATTAAGCTTCCCTCTTTAAACAGAATCTTTCTTTTTTTTTTTTTTTTTTTTTACCCCATGCATATCTCTCTCCCCTAGCTTATAATTCCTTTCTTTGACTCTGCCTCATAAACAAATGTCCATACGCTCTCTATCCCTCCCTAAGAACAGGAGTACTGGTAAGACAAAAGAGGAGCCCAGTACACAAAATTTAAAGAGGCAGGGTCAGCACCTTTATGATCCTGAGAGTGAATGTCTCCTCAAATTTTGCATTCTAGGATTTTCTTTTGCCTTGTGCTCATCCAGACGTGGTGCTTTACCTGCAAATTTAAAGGGAATTATTATCAAATCTTTCCCATCTGTGCTTACCATGTCATTTTTCATTATAGGAGAAGAGAAAGAAGAACCGTACTGTGTCCCACAAAAGAGAGAGGGATCCCTTTCAATGTTCTGCAAATGGGACCATGATCTGTCAGCCCCAAATTCTCCTTTCATGACCTGGAAACCTCTACTTCTTTACCACAACCCATCCATCCCGACTTCAGTACCTTGATCTGCCAAAACCAACTTGTCTCACCTTGACTTTTCCCACCACGACCTATTAACTCTGACATTCTCTCACTGAGACCTGTCACACGTAACTTCTCCCACCATGACCTTTGACTTTCTCTACTAAAAGATTTGGTTTTCTGCTTTTTCTTTAGGAAAATTTCTTACTAACACTGAAGTTATATTGTGCTAACCTATTCTTTTGGCTGGATTTGAGATTTCATGGATGAGAGCAGCCAGAGAAAAAATATCATTAATTTTAATTCCCCAGAACTTGGGAAGAGAAGATGGAAAGCGGTTCTTTCCATATCTTCCTCTCTCTAGGTGACTTCCTCTGTTCTGTGCTGTAATAAATCCCCCTCTTCAGTGTCCCTGCTGTATTAGGCTTCTACACTTCCCTCCATTTTTCTGCCACTTTATATTTGTCTCCTGACATTAATTGACTATAATGAAACTCTTTAGGCTTTTGCTCTTATAGAATTATTTACACAGGGCAGAGACCAAAATGCTGCCTGTCTGTGAGATTTTCTCAAGGGTCATGATATCCTAAATTTTATATTAGTTTCTTCTTCGCTGGGATAAAATTAGATTCTTTTATGTAGGTCAATTGGTAGTATAAAAAGAGTAGCCTATTTTTTAATTTCAGGTCCATCTTAATGATTTTTACCTTAATAGAAAATATTTCAATATTTCAATCATTGAAATCCCAAAAATTTGTCTTTTCTCAATCCTAAGTTGTTCATTTTTACTCTAATATTACATGTCGCAAATTAACCATATAATAACCCATAAAAATGCTGACCTATATCTATGAGTGAAAACAAATTACCTATTAATAAATCTAAAACTCTTATTTCTTTTTTCTTTTCCTTGTTTGCATAGTTTGAATGTTAAACTTTATGCTTCTGAATTTACATGATCTGCTTTCATGCACTGTTATTTTTCTGGTCTTGGTAGTTTTAAGATAATATTAAAACAACAGAATTTTCCTAAGGAATCTAGGAGAAAGAAAGATATGCAACATACCCTTACTTCAAAATTGCTTCGTTAGATATTTATACAATTGCAAAAGAAAAAAGGAAGAAAAAGAAGGAGAAGGAGGAGGAGAAAGAGAAGAACATAACAACTCTTACTGGGAAAATATACATTGCATATTCAACGAAGATTTTTATAGAAATGCTTATAAATAAAGAAAATGAGTTTGTCCTAAACATAAACTATATTTGTATTTTACAGTTATCTTCTTAAAGTTTTTCTCTTTTGATGCTATTTGAAGTGTTTTGGAGAAAGTCTCAGACATTAGTTTATTTGTAACACTTTTGTATCTGTCAGGGCTCAGTCAGGGAAGCACAGCTGTGGAATAGTAAGAGAATAAGGAACTTGGGAAAAGAATAAGATCATGCGTAAAATGAGAGAAGATGAGGAAATGAAAATCTGGATGGCAGAACTGGAGAGTGAAAGACAAGGTCACTAGCCAGTGGAAAAACCAGTGCAAGTGAACAAGTCTGAACTTTCAGCAAAATCCAAGAAGCTAAGTCCAGCAGCCAAAGTGGGATCACAAAAGTTGAGCTCATGCAGAGGTCTTTGGAACAGTTGCTCCGTGTGTTTATCACCTCTACAGGTCCTCAGCCACACAGAGGATAAGTCTGGGGCCACTGCCAGCCAGCAGGAGGGAGAGACACAAATGGGAAGGACAAGAAAAGCTGGGGCTCCCTGGGAAACTCTGCATTTGTCTGTCATTGTATCTGACCCCAAAGACCTTCCAATAATTAAGACTGTTGCTTCACTTCCCCTTCAAAAATTATGAAAATTCCACTTTTGTCCAACTTTAACTTGGAATCACAAAAGAGAAGCGAGTTAGGGAAACATTAGCCAGGTTAAATTTAGCGTACCACTCCTCATCATTCTCTAGTCCTCATTGACTAGAAAGTGTATCCCCAAAGAGCAGTTAAAACAGACACCACCAATTGGACTGGCAGGAGACATGCATTGCCCTAAGGATGGCAGAGGAAGTTAAATTCATGAAAACTTTTGGCAACAATAGTTAATTGGACCCAAATATTTTGAATTCATGAAAATATTTAGTCAGATTTTGCCATTTACTTTCTGTGTAACATTGAATAAATCCATAAAATTTCTGAATCTCATTTTTTTACTTGTGAAATGGACTTAATATTATAACTCTCTTAGGATGGTGCCGTGGTTTGGATATAGTGTGTTTGGCCCCACTCATGCTGAAATTTGGCCCCCGTTATGGTGGTGTTCAAGTAGGGCTGAGTGGGAAGTGCTTGAATCATGGATGGGGATCCCTTATGAATGGCTCCATGCTGTTCTTGAGATATTCACTCTGGTTAGACTGAAATAGTTGTCTCAGGAATGAATTAGCTTCCTGGAGAAGGGGTTGCTATAAATCCAAGACATCCCTTGGATCTTCTTTTCTTCACATGCATCCACCTCCCCTTTGACCTTCCTCTGCACATTATGATACAGCACAGAAGTTCTCCCCAGAAGCCAGGGCTGTGCCTTTGAACTTCCCAATCTGCAAAACTATGAGCTAAATAAACCTCTTCTTTATAAATTATCCAGCCTCAGTTATTCTGTTATAGCAACCCAAAATGAAACAAGAAAGATGGGTTCCTAGAAGCAGATCTTGAGGTGAGATTTTGTGTGATTTTTAGGAAGTGTTCTTACGAAAATCTGGCAAGGGAGCAGAGAGTAGGGACAGGGAGGGAAAGGACGTCACACAAGATTGAATTGTCACACAGAGCACAGGAGACAGTTTGGTTCAATCATACAAGGGAATTCTGATGATAATGTAAGGCACATCTCAGAGTTCACTCAAACGGGGGACAAGGGAACTGGAGTATTTGTACTCTGCATTGTCAGTCATGGGTTAAGACCATCCTGATGGAATGTCCCAGAGACTTGCCTGTCCACGTACACAGGCAAACCAGTCTGGCAATATGAGAATAGACCTCTTCCAAGGGACACAGATGTTGGCTGTTGGTCTTAGAGCACAGGGAAGCAAATGTGTGAGAAAATGATAAAGAAATCAGAGAGGATATGCTTAGGTTGTTTAATACCAGCTATGACACTTTCAAAGGTTTTTGCACATTCTTAATAAGAAAATATATTCAAAGTACACAGAAAGTTAACTTACACAGAATAAGAATCCAATAATATTTAGCCAAAAGTAGTAGCATTGGAAGTAGGCATTGTCAATTTAAAATCATCCCAAATAAGCTGCATCATGTAAAATAAGAAAAATATTAGTGACAAGACTGGCTTTGATAAAAACAGAAGTGAGGTTGGTGAAGCTACATATACTTAATGAAAGCAGGGCATTCCATGGGTAAAGTCAGTTCTGGCCCCACAAGTTTATCAAAATATACTGCAAAGCCATTGTAATTTAAAGAGTTTGTTATTACCATGGTAATAGACAAATAGATAAATAGAACACAACAGATTATAAGTTGGATCAGAGAATATGTAAGCATGTATTCCATGATAAAGAAGATACTTTCAAATGATGAAGAAAGATTAGTATTCAACAAATGATGCTGGAATTATTGGCAATCCCTTTGAAAATAAAATTAATTTTTATATTTATCTCATGCAATACATGGAAATAAATCACAAATACAATCATGATAAAGATATTTAAACATTAAAACAAAATATAAGAGTCTTACGATAAGGTCTTCTGGAGAATAACAAAAATTCTGATACCATTATAAGAATTCATGGCAGATTTGACAACACATTTTTTTTTAAATAAAGAAGAAAATAACATACTGGGATAAAGTATGTGAAGTATATGTAGCTGAAAGGGGATTAAGAGCTGAAATATATTATTATACATTCTCAATAACAAAATAAAAAGGAAACTAATAGAAAATGAAATATATGCATTTATAATACACATAAAAATAAACACAAAGTATGAATAAACATATTCAAAGCTCTAATTCCACAGTAGTAATAAAAAATCATATGAGATACAATTATTTTATTCATTGAATAGGCGAGATAATAAGAAAGTTTGTTAAGATCCGGTAGGGGCTAGAATGTGGGGAATAGACACTCTCATATGCTTTTAGCAAGACCGAAAATTGGTATGAAATTTGGGGAGGAAATTTGTTATTCTTTATCAAGATACAGACCAGCGTAATCAGCAACTCCACATGTAGTTATACATCCTAGAAGAACACATGCAAGTATACAAAAAAAAAGGCATATAGAAATATTTGTTACAGTCTTGCATTTAGTAATGAGATTTGAAAATAATCTAAATACTCACCAAAAGATAATGGGTAAAGCAATGTATGACATGTCCATACCAAGAAATATAATGCAGTAGTTAATACATCAAACCTAGTTCTTTCTGCACTTACATGCAATGGTCTCCAAAACATATTATTAAGATTAAAAATCAACTTTTAAAAATGTTAAGCACAAAATTATCTGTTTATTAAAAAATACCCAATGGCAAATTTATTTATTTACATATGTGAAAACATAAACTGTGCTCAAAGAACTCACCAAACTTACTGTTTGGAAAACAAAGCAAACTGCAGCCTCAATAATGTTGGTGAGTTTTGGCTTATGATAGTATTTAATAAATGGAGCCCAGGGTTCAAATCGGAAAGCCAAATAATGTTTGGCCACTGAAATGTTTTGTTTATTTTGTAAATTGAGCAATTATTAAGTGAGACATCATGAGAGTCATGTAAGAACTCAGGTTTACAAGGCTATCTTTCTTTTAACAGATTTAGGGAATATAAGTGCAGTTTCATTACATGTATATATTAGCAAAGTCTCAGTTTTTAGTGTAGTCATTACCCAAATAGTGTAAATTATACCCGTTAGGTAACTTCTCATCGCTCACCCTCTGCCTTCTACTCTTCCACCCTTCTGAGTCTCCAATGTCTATTTTTCTATTCTCTATATTCATCTGTACACATTATGTAGCTCCCACTTATTAATGAGAACATGCAGTATTTTACTTTCTGAATTATTTCACTTAAGATAATGATCTTCAGTTCCATCCATATTGCTACAAAAGACATGATTTTATTCTTTTTTATGGCCAAGTAGTATTCCATTGTGTATACGTACCACATTTTCTTTATCCAGTCATCCATTGATGGACACTTAGGTTGATTCCATATCATTGTTATTGTGAATAGTTCTGTGATAAACGTATGAGTAGACGTATATTTTTGATACAATGATTTCTTTTCCTTTAGATAGATACCCAGCAGTGAGATTGCTGGATTGAATGGTATTTCTATTTGTCTATTTGTTGAGAACTTTCCATATTTTGTTCCACAGAGGTTTTAGTAATTTACATTCCCAGCAACAATGTATAAGCATTCCCTTTTCTCCACATACTCTCCAGCATATATTGTTTTTTTGAATTTTTAGTAAAAGCCATTCTGACTAGTATAAACTGTTATCTCATTATGGTTTTAATTTGTATTTCTCTGATGAGTAGTGATGTTGATCATTTTTTCTTATGTTTTTTGGCCATTTGTATGTCTTTTTCTGAAAAATGTCTGTTCACTTCTCTTTTCCAGTTTCAATGGGGTTATTTGGCTATTTTTGTTGAGTTTTTTAAATTCCATATAGATTCCTGATATTAGCCTTTTATTGGATGCATTTGTAAATATTTTCTCACATTCTGTAGGTTGTTTGTTCATGCAGTTGATTTTTTTTTTTTTTTTTTTTGCTGTGCAGAATCTTTTTAGTTTAATTAAGTTCCATTTGTCTACTTTTGCTTTTGTTGGATTTGCTTTTGAGGTCTTAGTCATGAATTCTTTGCCTAGACCAATGTTTGGAAGAGTTTCTCCTAGATGTTCTTCCAGAATTTTTGAGGTTTCAAGTCTTACATTTAAGTCTTTAATCCATCTCAGTTAATTTTTGTATAGGGTGAGATATAGAAGTCCAGTTTCGTTCTTCTCTATATGGCTATCCAATTTTCCCAGCACCGTTTATTGAATAAGGCATCCTTTCTCTAGTGTAGGTTTTTGCTGACTTTGTCGAAGATAACTTGGCTTTGGTTGGTGGCTTTATGTCTGGGTTCTCAATTCTGTTCCATTGATCTATGTATCTATTTTTATACCAGTACCATGCTCTTTTGGTCACTATAGCCTTGTAGTATAATTTAAAGTTGGGTAACGTGATGTCTACTTACAGCTTTGTTCATTTTGCTTAGGATTTCTTTGGTTATTTGGGCTTGTTTTGGGTTTCATATGAATTTTAGGTTTTTTTTCTAATTCTGTGAAAAATGACACTGGTATTTTAATAAGAATTGCATCAAATCTGTACATTACATTGGACAATATTGATTCTTTTGATCCATGAGCATAAGATGTTTTTCCATTTGCTTGTGTTGTCTACAGCTTTCATCAGTGTTTTGTAATTTTCCTTGTCGAGATCTTTCACCTCTTTTGTTAAACGTAGTCCTTTCATTTTTTTGTAGCTATTTTAAGTGGGGTTCATTTCTTGATTTCATCATCAGCTTAATCATTATTGGTTTATAGAAATGTTACTGATTTTTATATGTTAATGTTGCATCCTAAAACTTTACTGAATTCATTTATCAAATCTAGGAGTCTTTTGGGTTTTGTTGGTATAAGATCATATAGTTGGCAAAGAGGGACAATTTGACTTCCTCTTTTCCAATTTGCATGCCCTTTATTTTTTTCTCTTGCCTGATTGCTCTGGCCTGGACTTCTGGTACTAAGTTGAGTAAGAGTGGCAAAAGTGGGCATCC
Source organism: Indri indri (assembly GCA_004363605.1). Lineage (NCBI taxonomy): Eukaryota > Metazoa > Chordata > Mammalia > Primates > Indriidae > Indri > Indri indri. The sequence goes on along the minus strand of RJWJ010014981.1, from coordinate 29,494 downwards.
TTGTCTTATTCTAGTTCTTATGGTGAATACTTTCCATTTTTCTTTATTCATTATGGTATTGGCTTCAGTTTGTCATATATGGCTTTTACTATTTTGAGATATCTTCTTTTTATGCTTGGTATGTTGAGGGTTTGTACAATAAAGGAATGCTGAATTTTACTGAATGCTTTTTCTGCATGTATTGAGATAGTCACATATTTTTTGTTTTTAATTCTGTTTATGTAGTACATCACCTATATTGATTTGTATATGCTGTACTATCCTTGCCTTCTTGTAATAAAACCCACTCAATAGTGGTATATTAACTTTCTGATGTGCTGTTGGATTCAGTTTGCTAGTGTTTGGTTAAGGATTTTTTGCATTTATGTTCATGGTGGATATTGTTCTGTAGTTTTCTTTTTTGTTGTTTTCATGCCCTTTCCTGGCTTTGGTAACAGAGTGATACTGGCTTCATAGAAGGAGTTGTCATTCTCTCCTATAAATCAGATTCAACAATAGTAGGCAAGAATTCTGCAAGGCAGGTCAACTTTCAAGCCTGCATGTCTACTGACTCTTTTGCCCCACTTCTATTACCTGTCTGGCACCTGTAAGTTTTGGGGTTTTGTTTCTTTGATTCTTTTCATTATCACTATATTTAATATCTAAAAATCTTGATTCAGACACACTCCCTTCGATTCTAATCTAATGGTAGAACTGATGCCACATCTGCAAAATAATGAAGCAAGTATGTCTTAGCTCTCCCTGATGGGTGATTTTACCTTTATATATAATAATGTCCCTAGTGCCCATTATAGCGTATCAGGCACATTACGAAGCATCAGTGAAAGAATGAATGAATAAGTGAAATCAGTGGTTTTAGAACACAGTAAGGCAACTAGTTAGATGTTTGGTCTCGTTAGCTAAATATTATCATTGAGTTAAATGACTACTGTTATTGGTTGAACATTTTAAAGCAGCTGGAGTTTTAAAAGAAAACATAATGTGATTAAGGTTCCCTAGCTCTCTGAGGTAACAGAAGTAGCTACTTAGCTACTTGACTAGCTACTTAGAGAATGGTGAGTTAACTTGCTCTTGATGTAGATGGGAAGCAATTTAGCAGAAAAAAAGATAAAAGTGAAAGCTACTCCTTAGGTAATCCTATGTTAACCCTAAATGATTAGGTCAAAATTCAAGCCCATCATGGCTATTTTCAAAGATGAGATGAAGAGTTTGTCTTCATCTCTCATTCTGGAAAATCTTTAGGTTTAACTTGAGAGGTAAATGAATTTGAAATAAATAAAACAGTGGACTAACATTCCATAGTCTCAATTGACCCTGCAAATAAGTTGAGTACTCTGATAACAGGGTCTTCTTCTTCCAATTACAACTAATTGAAACCCATATGTCTCTCAATCTGCTTTAGAAATCTCCTATATGTAAGATATAATTGACTTGGGAAATGAAATAAATACACTGAACATCAGGATTGATTCACTAAAATTTCATCTTTAATCTGATATCATTCCTAAATTCAGAGAAAGCACGTTAAAGTATGTAATTTATATTTTAACATTTTCATTTGATCTGTCACTAGATCTTTTTCTTTTGAGAAAGCATATACACAGAGAGATTTGCAAGAAAGTGAAGTCTTACTTTTTAATTAGAGCAAATGTGTTAAATGGATATAAAGTAATTTGAACACAGCAGAAACCTCTTAAATCTCTGTCAATAAATCTGTAACTGCAGCAGGTCTATCTCTGTATCATAGATTTTGTTAAAGTTGGGCCTGAAATACAAGAGTGAAATAAATTTGTTACTAATGCAATCAAGTGTTTCAGTAATTCATGAGAAAGTAATTCCTCAACATACGTGACTCAGTGAATAATTTAAGATTTTTTCAGACTTGATAATAGAACCAATGAGCTCTTCATAAACTACAAAATAAAGAAATTCAGTACTTGCTCCAAGTATTGTATTTTTTTAAATTCAATTTAATTACCGTACTATTTATTTTGTGGGATAAAAATTGTTTGGGTGACAGTCTGTTCAAACGTATTACTTCTATAGACTCCACACAACATTCTTGTTTACAATATAATTAACAATCAGTTTGGTTCTGACTATAAATTCGACATTTGAATAAAATATTCAATCATCCAACTAGTTGAATGTTCATCATATGTAAGACAGATTTATTACATGTGGGGACTTATTTTGATGGGAAATTATCAGTGTAAAAGAGATACAGTGAAGGTTTTAAAAATATCCATTTCTACTCAGTCTATTTTATAGGCAACATTTTCTTTTCTGGAGACATTTATTTTTAAATCCTGGTCAATGTATATTACCCATGCTACAAAGGAAAGAAATCATTTAACCAGAAACAAAAGGGTAAAATTGTGTTTTTTCCAGTCTTACATTCACTATATATTCTCTTTGCTAGATAATGGAAAGAAAGACTAGTAAATTCATATTTGTTTTCACTTTTTTTAATACTTCCAAATAACCATTATGGTTTTTTTTCTTGCCTTAACCCAATGTTCAATACATTATACAAGTTTCCTCCAATACTGCAAAAATGCCCTTATTTTCATAGCTTTTGGTATTGAGTATTTAATAGCCCTTCGAAAAATTTAAGTGTCTTATATCTGCTAGACTCCCGTACCTACATGTTTCTTTCAGCTCCTTAAAAATTCTAATCGTTTTCCCCTCACAGAAATAATCTTGGCTTTTATTCAATAGATTGTTTTGTTATAAGTTATGTGAAACATTCTGAATTGGGCACTGTGCTTAGAGGGAGCAGAAAAGATTGTTTTAATTTAATACAGGTTAAATTCCAGCCGTAGAGATCTCCAAGACAATAATTGGATTATACAAGGTAAACAAAAGGCATCCAGTTACCCAGGAAAGCCCTTACACAAGGAATTTTAATGTCATTAGTGTTACACATTTTTTTAGTCTAGATCAACAATAGCTTTCACATAAAAATGTACAAGCCAAAGCGATCCTCTGCATCTGTTTTCTGAGCCCCTACAGTAGAGCTTCTTATAATGTGATCTGTAGCTCACCTGCATTACATTGTCTTACCCAGAGGAGTGCTTGTTTAAAGTACTTGTTACCAGGTTTCACTCAGGATCCAAAAAATCACTCATCTGCATCCAGGCTGCAACCTGGGAACCAGCATTTTAACAAGATTCGTGGGTGATTCTTACATACACTAATTTTGGGAAACACCTCATACAATCTTGTCTGATAGCTGAAATCCTTTTGACAAATTTTAAAGCTTTGAGCCAAAGGAGTTGGAGATAAATTCTCAGATATGCGAAGACGCTTTAATTTTGAGATTTTATAGAAGTAATGGTGAATTAGTGACGTCAGTGTTACTGAGAAATTTCAATACTGCTCTACCTTGAGGATGAGGATACTACACAAATTCTATGTGTCTGAATAAAAAAGACTAACTATGGGTAAAATATGAAGGCACTTAAGTTTATGGCTGCTTCTAGGTTCACAATGTCCTGCTACTTACGGGATCTGGTGCATCATTTACACTTGTAGATTGCTGATATGCTTATTTTCCAGGTTAAAAATTTAAGTTGATATGTTTCCTTTGCATTTAGATATTTTGATTTCTATACCTACCTCTAATTGTGAAGCATAATAATTTGAAATTCCTGAATTCATTAATGTGAGTGTTAGCGGATTTGTAGGTAAGACATTGCTTTCAGAAGGCTTAACACATATGTGAAATTTGACTTTCAAAACATCATTTCAATTTATAGCTATGTGGAGGAAGCATTTTACTATTTATACCTCAATGCTGCAAAGCATCATAGTGAGAATGTATATTATTAAAATGTGTCAGATTATTATGTATGTTTGAAGTACAACATCCGTAATTAAAATATGACTCACCAGATATCAAGTCTCTATGTCACAACTTACTACCTATGTGACTTTGGTAAAGTATCTTAACATTTCTAAAACATGGATTTTTTTCATTACAAATTTTTAACCCATCTCTTAGCATGCAAAATTAAAATTAAATAAAAATGTAATACATCTAAAACTTTTAACATAGCACCTAACACATGTCAAAGCTCAATATAAAGTATTTATCAAATGATTAGCATTTTTAGAGTGATATGGTATTAGTAAGTTGCTTTTTGCTTACCCCAAAAATCAGTTTAAGTTGGATCATTCATTAGTCTTACTTTTGTAGCTGTCTATAGAATCACAACACTAGATGTTAAAGAAAACATTGGATCGTGTATCTTTACACATTACAGTTTGATTAAGATACTAAGTAATATATCACAAAATGCTATAAAGTGTTACATGTTAATTTAAAAATTAATTTAATTTATATTTCATTCTAAGAAACAAAAGATACTACAGAATTATGTGGCATTTTCTCAGAATGTGTTAATTCTTCCAGTTCATCAGTTGGCCATTCTATTTTCCTTGGATTTACTTTGATGTGGGACATAATTTGATTATTTTTAGAAAGCAGGTTAAGCAAATTCCTATAAAGCCAAGTCTTTGGCCTGGGATTTTATAAAATTATGCATTATAAAAACTAGAAGGAACTGTTAGAAATTCGTCAGTACCATTTTATCCACATTGTTCCATGGGAAACTAAACATTTTTAAGACAGTCAAAGTGTGCATTAGCATATTTAAGATGCTGAGATGCCTTATTATAGTGAAATGTATTCAACTTTATTTTTTTCAGTGTTTCCCACCTTTAACTAAAATTCCATACGTCTCCTATATTCAGTTACTTATCTTTATAGAATGCTTACTTGCATCTTGAAGAATATGTTATTGTTTTACAAAACAAAATTTTAGGAAGCATTCATTCCAGACAACAACTTCAACAACTTCTTTTATGGAGAGAAAACTGAGAACTTATAAAATTAAGAAGATTATACAAGGGCACAGAAGTTAATAAATGCGAGTGTGTGTATGTCTGTATTTGTGTAGTTTTTAAACTAATAACACAGCAGGGCCTTCTATTTTTTATCCATTCAGACAACTTTGAGAATCTGAGTCACATAAAGATCATTAAACAATTTTTTTTTCTAGAAGGTTCTTATTTGAACCTTTGGGTTCAAATAAGGTCATGCTTACTTACTAAGGTTATGCTTACTTATGGATTAACTAGGCATATAAACCTCAGTGGCAACCAAACAGAATTATAGTATACCATAATAGTTTTCCCGTAGTAGTGAGTTTACAGTAGATTCTCAATAATATCTATTGATGGATTCATTCATTTTGGAACAGTCTAATAGACATTACTAAAGAGACCTTTAGTGTTGTAGTTCTAAGAACACTAAAGAATTGTTATTTTAGCTGCACTCAATTCTCTTTCCTGCCAAGGAAAAAAAAGGTATTAAATTGATGTAGTCAGCTATAGATCACATTCTGTGCCCTTGACCTGGGTTTCAAGTAGTCTATATTACAGTTGGAGAGCAGGCGCTACTATCCTTTTTAGAAATGTATGTGCATGCTGTTTGCCTTTACATTTATTGCTGAATTTGGTGCCAAATAAATGTTGTTCAATTCTAGTCCATGCTTGGGACTTACTTCTGTAAATTAAACTTGACAAAGTAGAGGTTGTTTGAAAGCAACTGTGTGAATTTTCAAAACCTCTTTTATCTGGCAATATTGTATAGAAAATTGAACCCTGGGTGGCCATCAGTACAATATATTAACTATGAAATATGTTTGCGAGGGTCTTTGTTTGTATAATAACTACTTTGAGTCTGTAGGTTTAGAATCTTATCTTGTCGAATAGGTGATTTTGTAAAAATCCAGAGAACAAATAGCCCAACAAATTTTCTGTGGATATTTTTCCTTTCTTTTCCATTTTTTATGTTCTTTTTGAGGGTTATGCTTACCTTGGATTACTAGCCATGTAAACCTCAGTAGGAGCCAGACAGAATTAGAGTATAATATAGTGGAAAAAGCATCATTATTTCCTGAGTCATTTATACTATGGGCAAAATCCACCGATATAGAAAGATGGTATACAGACTCTGATCTGCTTGGTTGGAGTTTATATTAGACTAGCTGCATGTGAAATGTTCACTGAGATAAATAAAGAAAAACAACAGACTGTTCTGTTCTGCAAGGTCATATGGTTTTTATCAATTACTAAATCTACCTAGAGGACAAAGAATATTTAATAAGAGCTTTTAATAATGATGTTGAGAATTGTAATAACATGAAAATATATTTCAAAAAAATAATATGATATGTGGATGAATCTGCTTGGTCTTAAGAAGGGAGAGTTTCCACCCATTCTTAAGATAGATCACATGGACTACTTTAATCCATGTCAAAAAACACTATGGCCAGGTGAGGGCAGAAGTGTTTCTATTGTTATCCACTCTCAAGCAAAGATGTCTTTAGCTAGTCCTGATTGGCTTCCCACCCTCCACCCCCAGTTAAAAATAAAAGGAAACACTGAGCACGGAGATTTTTACTGTAGTGATTGAGCCTGTAAATATAGCGTAGGTAAAATAAAGACGCTGAGTAAAGCTCCCCTGGAGTGAAGTGCACCTGTCTTGGTTCCTTACCTTTTCTCATTAATGAACTCTCCAAGCCTCTTTGACAATTTTGCTGGTTTACCTTCTTGCAATTGCTGTTGCTGTTATCTTCCAGAATCATCTCCCTGACTGGAATGAAGACTACTTTCTAGAGTTAGCTTCTCCATGCATGCCAGCCACAGGACTTAGAAATAACAAAAGACTTGCCACAAGGATCGAGATGGAGTTAGTTTATGTGGATAGGACCTCAAAAGGTCAGTAGGTGAAGATTTTCTAAAGCTAAAGTAGTTATCCGTACCTAATATTGATGCTAAGATTGGTTAAGGCACAAGAAGATATATCAAAAAGAAAAATCTTGAATAAAGATTCTTCCTCAGATCTCTTTGAAATCATATTTTTCCCATGATTGATCAAGAATTTTTTAGGTCAAGTTTACCAGTGAAGGTTTCTAACTAGGTAAATTAATACTTGGTTCATATTTAATTTTAATAAGAATTACAGACTTAGAGTGCATCAGAGTAGAATGACATAAAACAGTATTTCTTGGTGGGTTGTCCTCAGACCACCTATATCAGAATCACCTGAGATTGCTGCGGTGAGGCTAAGAAATTTGCTTTGTATATAGCATCGGTCTCTGTGCCCACTCACTGCAACAAATCTGTGTAAGGAGTCTCATTTGAGCTTTAGAGAACCATGGACCTGGCTTTAATCCTGGTTTAGTCATTTACTACTTGTAGAATTTGGGGGAATTATGTAAATTAATTGAATCTTGACCTTTGGAATACTTCTAAAATGTCAAGATCAATTGAGAAAATGAAATGAGAAATGTGCGCAAAATGGCCAACCAGGTGCTTAAAACTTATACATACTGTGTATACTCAGATGTAGATGTAAAATAAAACTCACTTGCATACACTTCTTTCTGGACTTTGGGATGAACCTTAGAAATATGTTCACATGTAACATGTGTTTGCCAAATTTACAAAATTAAGATATTTTTGCTCCAATCATTGAAGTCTCCAGCTCCTTCTACTATACCTTCTACAACGCTGCACTCCTCTTTGTGTATTGGTGTGATAGGACCACAGGCATTTTTAAGATTCAGCTAAGAAATATTGAATTGAGAACATTGTGTTTGGGTTGAGTATAGTCCGCAGCTGTCCAAGAGTGACTTGGCTTCCAGGAATATGCCTACCATCCACTGTGAGGACTCCCCCAGCATCAAGACCCAAAGGTGCAGTGTTGGAAGTCATGTACAATATAATTATATCCAACAGTAGTAGATACTACCAGGGATATATGGGAAGTGCAGATGAAATTAGGTCTGAACTCTATTGAATCATAAGCTGCTATGTGAAACATTTTTCTTATCATCAAACATGAAAATGTAAGCAAAGGATTAGGTTCTCAACAATGTCAACTAAAAGCACAAGTTCTGTAAAAAATACAGAGACTTAACATGTAATTTTAAATGCACAAAACATTATTTTTATAAGAAATCTCACACAGAAGAACTTACTACAACTCATGAGTTTGTGGGCACACAGTGTGTGGGGGAATTCGATGAATCCCAACTATCAATAATAATAATAAAATTCAAGCAACTGTGTGAGGAAAAAAGACTGAACTATATTTATATTCTTTTTAGGAAAAGGAAATTGCAAAATAATAGTTCTTTCCAGAGGCAACCAAAGATGCGCAATAAAAAATGCAGGAAAACATATTTTAAAAGTATGCTAGACACAAATAATAAAAATTATTCTTTTCTGGATACTATGAGGCTTACAGTAAATCACAGTTTTATAATTTACATTTCATTATATTTCTTTTTCATTCTAAATAAATTCTTCTGTTTGTATTTAATTTCTTATATTTTTTGTTCTTTTTCTTTAATAGGGCCCCGTACTTATTTAAGCTTCGGGTCTCACGATATCTGAATCCGCTTCTACAGATATCCAATGCATTTGTTGGTGGAGGCCATATTTGTTAATAAACATCACAACACACACACACACACACACACACACACACACACACACACACACACATGCAAACTAGTTCGGAATAATGATTTATATTGTCCAATGTGAATATCTAAGAAGTTGCCAAAAACCATGGTGAGAATCAAAATGCCTCTGTATTTTTTTTCAGTTGAAATATATTGAGAGAATGGTCATTCTAAAATAGAATTTGGTGACAGTTGAGCTGTCATTGATGTTATAACTGCAGGGTCATAGCAAAGGGGACATAATGATAACTCACTAAGGATTCACTAAAGGTAACTTCACATACACAAGTAGAGTAACTGATTCACAGATGCAAGCGGACACAGAAGACTGGAGTGCAAAAGATAGGAATAAAATAAGAGACTGAGAAGTGTAAAAACACATTCTTATCTCCTATTTCAACATTACCAAACATTACCAAGATTATATAAGCAATAAAATCCAGAATTTTCAGACTAAGGTTCATCAAGTATTTTTCTTTATCAATGATTTCTTTTTCTCAAGTCTCTTTCATATTATTCTAAGCAGCTAAATAAAAGTTAGAAATACTCTATTTTTTCCGTAAGTGGACTTAGAGGTCATAAGATCCTGTGGGAAAATGCAAGCTCTTAAAAACTACTGCTGTTAGAAGCCAAGGAAATGCAATTGAAAGCCAGCATCAAAGAGGAAAATTGCCTTAGAGATAAAATATAATTCAGACTATTGTGGAGCCATTAGATGCAACTACCTTAGACTCAATGTGACTCTTCAAGGGAGTTATCTTTGAGGAAGATACTGAATCTTAAAGCAATTGGAATAACAAGGTGTAACACAAAGTCAAAATCTGGCCTGCTAAATACCTATTTTTAAGAACTGAATTCTAAGACAATATGCAAATTGTGTTACATTATTGAAAGTGAACAAGAGTGAGTGGAGTTAAAACTAGTCCTCATTTATGGCTTCCATTCATTTCTAAAGGACAGATGTTTGCATAGATAAAGCTCTTAGCACACACATTACTTTGACTCTGATTATTACCTGACCTGAATTTTAGGTTTTATTAACACTTGGGTTTTTTATAAAATATGGACTTCAGCTTTACATAATTACTAGTATAACTTTTCTGAATATTTAGTGATAGTTACAGTTTTCTGTCGTTGGTAGGAAATTGTAATAACTTTCTGGTCAAAATAAACAGAAAAAAAAACTGAAATCACATTTTCTGCTTTTTCCAAAGTCTCAGAATTGGGTAGCAAAAAAATTGGATTTCTAGGTGTATAAACTACACATATAAAAGAGACTTTAGCACCCTGGGGGGGGGATTAATTGCACCTTATAAGGTTTTTCTGTAAATCTAAATTGTGCAAATAAAAATAACACACTTGGGAAACCCGAATATATTGAGATGAGTATGTTAATGGACAGCAGGCTTTTCAATTATAAATAATTAGATTTCTAATTGTGTTAAAATTCCAGTGATTATTATGGTGAAAAAATAATAAAAATCATAATTATCATGCCACACATCACTAGGTCAGGCCTTCTGTTCCTGTTGTCATTACTCATTAAAACAGTTTTATTTGCTCATTTAGTCAGGATTTACAGAAAAACCATAATATGCAAAGTGCTCTTCTTAGTAACTGTGATGAAGATGTAAAATATCACTTACAGTTACTACTCAAAGAAGTTTTCAGTTCATTTGGGAAGACAGGGGTAATTAGTTTAAGCTTTATATATACAATTAGGAAATATTAGTAACACACAACTTGCAAAGAGATGTGAAATGAAAAAGTGCTGTAGTAGAAGAGTTAGTAGGTGTCAGGGAAAAGTAAAATTGGAAAAAGGATTTTCCACCCTGGATTTTATATAAAAGAAATTTCTTCGAAGAGGCAAAATTTCAAAAAAAAAAAAAAAAGGAACAAAAACCTTAATACATAGGGAATTTAGACAGGACTCAGCACTCCTCAATCTCAAGTGCTAATACAAATACCTACTCAGGATCAACCCAACAACCAATCTTTTTCATGTAGTAAATCTCAGACTTCAGCATTCTGGGTTTTTTTGTTTGTTTGTTTGTTTTGTTTTCCTTTTGCTAAGACCATTGGAATGTCTTTAGAAACCATGAGTTTTTCTGTTGTCAGCTTCTTTGGAGATAGCAAATGTTTTGAGTTTAACAGTTGACCCTAACAACCTCACAGACTCTTTCTTCTTTGTTGGAATGCCATTCTTTAGAGCTCTAAGGTTTCTGGTTCTTCTAAAAGTCAGTGAGAATTATCTAGTACCACTTTACCTATGTATTATACACAATACAAGTATGACCTTTTTTCTTAGCTCTTTGGAGAAATGAAAGCAATGCTAGGAATTTTATTCATTTTTCATATCTTGAGATTGATTAATAATTTCAAACATAATACTCAAATGTATATTTCATTAAAATATGAATAACTGGTAAAAATATACTTTGTAATGTATTTATACGTCTATTATATATTTTTGTATTGCATTCCTATTTTATGTTTAATGTGTATTTTTATAAAAATAGAATCACACTATACATGGTTTTATAAACTAATTTTCCACTAGGTTTATATTTTTATGGAATATCTACCCTATTATTTTTAAGAGCATCTTATATTCCATTGCTTGAATAAGTTAATATTTAGTAACCACTCTGATTTTTAGGGGAATATTTTATTCAACAGATATTGACTATTTGACTATTCATCTGGCTTTATTCTAAACGCTTTATAAATATTAACATATTTAATCATCCTAACAACTATATGAGGTAAGGTATCTAAATTTTGGTTGTAACAAATATACTTTTATTTAATATCCCTGGACTTATATCTTTGCATAATCTTCAAGAAAGATTTTTAGGTATAAAATTTCTAGACCAAACAGAAATTTTAACATTGATAGATAAGTGCCGAACTTTCCTGTGAAAATATTGTATAAAATATTTCTACTAGGAGAAGTGTATGGAAGTGTACATTTCCTCACCCTGCTAGCAGGTACATCAATTCTCTGAGTTCACTCAGGAATCAGCAAGTGGGTTCTCCTGGTCAGTCAGTTCAGTGAGCAACACTGTGAAAGTATAAGAGAAGTTAAAGACAGGTAAGTGCTAACAACATGATAATAATGTTGGAAACATGCTCCACAGACTGGAAACTCTGAATCATTACCACAAATGGGATGCGTGAACCCCATTTTTAGGAGCCTCTTAGTAGCTCAAGAACAAATTTCCTTCCTATAAAGAAGAATTTAGAGTACTAAAAGTCTGTAACTTAGCTACAAAGCATTAATTGTCTCACTGGTGTCCTTTTTTTGGTTTCGTTTTTTGTGTGGTTTTTTTTTTTTTTTTTTTTTTTTTTTTTTTTTTTTTTTTTTTTTTTTTTTTTTTTTTTTTTTTTTTTTTTTTTTTAATTTCAGAATATTACAGGGGTACAAACGTTTAGGTTACATATATTGACTTTGCACAGCCCAAGTCAGAGCTACAGCGTGCCCATCCCCCAGACAGTGTACACCACGCCCAGTAGGTGTAAATATACCCATCCCCTCATCCCCCCTCCCACACGTGGAATGTTACTTCCATATGTGGACATAAGTGTTGATCAATTAGTAACAATTTCATGGTGAGTACATGGGGTTGATTTCCTGATTTGTCTTTTTCCTGCAGATATTGCAAGAGTCCCAGCATTGGTAGGCATTGGTAGATACTGCAGATATCGCAGGAGTTGTAGTATTAACCCCTGTCTCTCTGAAGCAAGAACCTTGTGTTGTACAGGTTTGTCTTCTCGGAAACTTCTTCAGAATCCCAGATCCACGATTTTAGCCCTGCTAACTCCTACCTGATGTATAATGTTCAAGCTTCATGAAACTACTTGCTGCCAGTTTTTCTTTGCCACTTTCTACCATCCTGTCACCCTTCTACCTGAAACCCTGACTCAGGAGGTTTACCTGCCTGTACAGTAGTATGCTACCTGCCATGATGCCTTCTTATTCTCCCCATCTTCTGGCTTACCTCCCTACCTGTCTGAAAGTCACACATGGCTGGCAGCTGATTCCACTATAGAGCACCTGCCCATTTTGTGTGGATTTCCTCTATTTGGTGCCTAGTTCTGACTTATTTGATTCATTTTGTTACTGACAGGCAAAAATTATGTAAATGCATCACAAAACCAAGTGTGAAATTATATTCTACGAGTTTATGTTTAGTGATGTAATTGGAAGATCCAGCCTATCTTTGGCAGACTCAAAAACATCTGGAATAGCATTTGCAGATGGAGGGCAAACAGCTGGTATGAAATCAAACCTCCAACCCAGAGACATTTGAAATATGACCCTGAATTTGTTTTCTTCTAATAATATTCCCAGAGGTTAGTGAGTTGAGATAATACAGAATTCCACTAGCTCCATGCTGTACTCCTTGGAGCAGCATGTTTTTGTGAACCCCCTGATTTATGAATTATACTGGAGGTTTGTGACTTAAGGCAAATTCTCAAATAGACTATAAAAGGTGAATAGGAAATGGAGAGGATGTGTAGGCTATATTGAAGGTGTCCACATCTGTTGCAAGCTCATGTCTTATAACTGAGTATGTCCTTTGCAGTGGAAGAGCCTGGAAGCCACATTAAGATGTGATACCTCCTATTCAACTGCTGTTGGGCTGAATGCTATTCCTTGCTTTGATTTCTTTAAAGCTAAATGAACAGACGCAGACCTATTGAGTAACGAGGATCTTTCTGTCAATTCCTAATGTATGACTAAATGATATCAACTCAATGGACATGTTGTCTGAAGCATTAGACCAGGAAGTTTTGTTTTAATTTTGGTAAAATTAAATTAAACATGGCTATTTACTTTTCCCACCATCATCTGCTGAAAAGACTGTCCTTTCTGCATTGAATGGTCTTTGCACCCTTGTCAAAATTATTCGATCATGTATACAAGGGTTTATTCCTGCATTCTCTATTCTACTCCATAGGTCTATAAATCTGTCTTTATAACTGCACCACACTCTTTCGATTATTATATCATTACAATAAGTCTTACAATAAGGCAATGTGAGTTCTCCAAATTTGTTCTTCCTTTTCACAATTGTTTTGGTCATTTTGGGTTCCTTGACATTCTGTTTGTATTTTAGTATTGATTTTTTAAACTTCTGCAAAAATATCATGGGGATTTTTATAAAGATCACATTGAACCTGAGCAGTATTGTCATTCTAACAATATTCATTCATCTAATCCATTAGCACAGACTATCTTGTCTGGCTTTGATATCAGGGTAATACTAGTCTTATAGGATGAATTAGGAAGCTTTCTGTCCTCATTTTTTTTTAATTTCAGCATATTTCAGGTATACAAATGCTTTGGTTACATAAATTGCCTTTGCACCGCCTGAGTCAGAGCTGTCCTCAATTATTAAGAAGAGTTTGCAAAGGATTTGTGTTGATTCTTTAAATATTTGGTGTAATTCACCATTGAAGCAATCTGGTCCAGAGCTTTTATTTATTTTTTTTTTGAAAGGTTTTGATTAGTGATTTAATCTCCTAACTAATTATGTCTATTTGGTCTTGATGGATTGTATATTTCTAGTCCATTTTATGTAGGGTATCCCATTCTTGCTTACAATTATTCATAGTACTTTCTTATAATCATTTTTATTTCAGTAGTAATTAACCCACTTTCATTTCTGATTTTAGTAATTTGTATTTCCTCTTTTTTGCCTAGTCAATCTAGCTGAAGTATGTTAATTTTGTTGGTCTTTTTGAAGAATTAACTTTTAGTTTCATTTTTTTCCTGTTGTTTTTCTATTCTCTATTTTATTTGTCTCTATTATTTTCTTCCTTCTATTAACTTTGGGTTTAGCTTATTCAGTTTTTTTATTTCTTAAGGTATAAAGTTAGGTTATTGATTTGATATCTTTTCTTTTTTTAATGTATCATCAGCTATAAATTTCCATCTTAGCACTACCTTTTCTGAATCCTATACATTTTGGTATATTGTGCTTTCACTTTTTTTAATCTCCAAATATTTTCTAATTTCCCTTGTGACTTCCTCTTTGACGCATTGTTTAGTATGTTTAATTTCCACATATTTTTGAATTTTCTAGTTATTCTCTTGTTATTGATTTCTAGTTTCATTTTGTTATAATCAGAAAAGATACTTTTATGATTTAATATTTTATTAATTTACTAAAATATATTTGTGTCCTGAAATGATTTATCCAGGGGTATAAGTGTAGTATATGTTTTGCTATTGTTGAGCAGAATGTCCTGCATATATTTGTTAGCTTTCATTGGTCTATAGTGTTATTCAAGTCTTCTATTCCTTTATTAGTCTCTGATTGTTCTATCCATTATTAAAAGTATAGTATAGAAGTCTCCAACCATTTTTATAGAACTGTTTATTTATTCCTTTAATTCTATCAATGTTTGCTTATGTATTTCATAGCTTTGATATTTGGTGCTTGTATTTCTATAATGATAATATCTTATTGATGCGTTCATCATTTCCTCAATATATATTTTTCTTCCGAGTCTCTTTTAACAGTTTTTGACTTAAAGTATATTTTGGCTGATATTGGTGTAGTCACCCCAACTAATTTAGCCACTTTTGAGATTTTTTGGATTTGTTTTTTAACAATGTGATTATAATGTGTCTTGATGTAGGTCTGTTTGGGTTTATTTCGCTTATAGCTTGTAGTGTTTCATGTATTTGTTTATTTATGTATTTCATCAAATTTAAGAAGTTTTGGCCATCATTTTGCTCAAATAATATTTTTTCTCTTTCTCTCTTTTCCTTCTGAGAATTTAATAATGTATATATTAATTCACTTGATGGTATCTCACAATTTCCTTAAGTTCTGTTCACTTTTCTTCATTATTTTTTATTTCTGTTCCTCTGATCCAATCATTTCAATTGTCACATATTCAGTTTTGCTGATTCTTTCTTTATTTTGTTCAAATCTTCTGTTGATGCCCTTCAGCAAATTTTTCAACTCAGGTATGGTATTTGTCAGCTCAAAAGAGAATGAGATGGAGCATCCAGAGAGTAATCAGAGAAGCCATTAAAAGAAAATCCAAGATTGATGCTTTTTGAATAAAGCCTTTTCTGTCATTGCTGGATGGTTCTCTGGGTGGCCATGGACCAACCCAGCTCTCCCCTGACCCTTTCTCACATGTAGTCCTCAAGAATAATTGTAGAATGTGCTGGGAATGCAACATCCTGAGATAGAAAGGGACTTGCCAGAACAGCCTGGGCTCTGTTCCAGTCCTTTCCAGAGCAGGATGCCCTTCAGTGATCTAGCACAGCAAATCCTGTTGCCCTGGGGTATAAAACCCAAAATGAGCTGCTTTACAGGCCCCCTCAGCTGCAGTGCAAGTGGAATATATGCAAGATTTACTCATCCTGGACAGCTTTCTTGAACCTTGGGGGACTGGATTAACATAAATTCTAAACCTCTACTCTCCCTTGCTGCCTATCTAAATGAATAATAATATTTCTTCATTTAACTTGTATGGGTATTTTGTCTCACCAGACATGTGCAAGTCATAGAAAGTGCAGCCTAAGATGCACTGGGCTGAAATGGTAACCGGTGTGCAGTGAATCTGCTTCACACCATTTATTTAATTCAGTGTATAATTAATAAATATTTAATATGTGCCAGTTAATCAAAGATACAGTGGTATATACAATAAGTGCAATTCTAGACAACACAGAGGTTAAAAAACGATGGCAAGAAATACGGTTTTTAAAAAGTGCCCTAAGAAGTGAATCTTATCATGAGGAAAGGTGCAAGGTAAGCTCTTAGGTGAGTCCCTGACCTACCCTGGAGGAAATCAGGAAGTCTTTCCAGAAAAAGTAACTTTCAATTTAATACCTTAAAGGTGAATAATGATTTAAGGAGAGGAATAGTAAGATTGAGTACCAGGTGTGAAAGCCCAGAGGCGAAGGAGATCATAGCATGTTTAGCAAATTCTCTGTGCTCTCATTCGCAATCATTTTTGCCACGTCATGTTCCTTTACACAGCCTCAAAGTCAATCTTCACTATATGCTGCCTCCCAAATCCCATGACGTTCATTGGCTTCTGTGTCACCATTACGCAGTCATTCTGTACGTTTATCTATAGTCCATACTCCTCTTCTGAGTTCCAGACACAATTATCCAACTGCCAGTTTGGACATTTCTTTTAAATATCTTTTTATTTCAAACTGAAAATATGCAAAATGAAACCTTGATCTTTGGTGCTAAATCTGGTTCATGGCCATGACTCCTCGTATCAGGAGAGGCCCAGCCATTCAACAAGACTTGCAACCTAGATATATGGCAGACATTCCTGAGCCTACCACTTTATTCAATTCAATATCTAAGATTAGTAGGGTAAGTTGTGATAAAAGTAATTTGGAGTATTTGTCCCTCTGCTATCCTTTTTCTCCCATTTCAATCAAGGATCTTTAATTCAACCTTCAGGAAGGTTTGTTCCAGGACTGAAAGCAGAATTTGATCTAAAATGATGGCGCTTTCTGCCTTTAGTAACAGCGTAATTGTGGCTTCAGACTACAGAGAGTTAGCTCTTGAAGGGTGGAAAAGACCAGGTGGCCAGCCTGAGAGTAGATGGCCTTGTGCTGGCTGGGAGAAGGGTGGATCCTTGGAAAGAGCTAGGCCCTGTGGATAGTACAAAAGCAAGAGGTGGTACTCTGGATTTGGACAATAATGCTGGAGAATGAGCTTCGAAAATAGAGATTAGAAGTATGATGAGAATACGTTTTCTAAAAACATATTTTTGATATGATTCCTAGTCTACAAACTTAACCATATGAGAACTAGCATCTTTATATTACTATACCCCCTCATACAGGTTACTTCAAAGTTCAAGAAACATATGTCGTAGCTCCCATAATGGGGAATAGGGTCCTAATCTCAAGGTTTTTTGCCATCAGTTTTCACATTTTCATTGCACTCAATTTTCCCAACTAGTTTTATTTAAGGCTCTATAAAATAGAGATAGAATACTTGCATGGACATGAAATGTGCCGACAAACAAGTGTCTTTTTCTAGGAACACTTAAAAATATCATTTATTAAGGTGAGTTATTGTGGTTTTATTTTTATTTTGTGAGATCCCTCTGCAAGATAAATGGACATAGTTGTCCTAGATGAATACATTTGGTTATGTATGTAAGGGGAGTTTCTTAGTGAAAGGGAAGCTAAGTTATGAAACCATTTTTGTACTTGAATTTGAAGGCCCATATATTATCAGTCTTGAAATATTTATATCCCCCTGATATCTAAGTAACCCAATCATCTGTCACTGAACACAATTTTGAAATAGTAATAGACTAATGCTAATACAGAGAACTTGTATGATTAAAGGTCCTTTAACTGAAGCATTATTTCTACTTGAGAATTTGGGGAAACTACAAATCTGATCACATGATATGTATCTTCTGTTTTTTTAAAAAAATTAGTATTTAAGTTTCAATAATCCAGACCTATAATTAAGGGACAAGCTTCATGATTTCTATAACTATCTATGTCAGCAGTCCCCAGCCTTTTTGGCACCAGAGACGGGTTTCATGGAAGACAATTTTTCCATGGACCAGGGGGTGGGGTGGGAGATGGTTTGGGGATGATTAAAGCACATTACATTTATTGTGCACTTTATTTCTATTATTATTACATTGTAATACATAATGAAATAATTATACAACTCACCATAATGCAGAATCAGTGGGAGACCTGAGTTTGGTTTCCTGAAACTAATGCTGTCACTGATCTGACAGGACGCTGAGCTCAAGTGGTGATGTGAGCAATGGGAGCAGCTGTAGATGCAGATGAAGCTTCGCTCACTCACCCTCACCCACTGCTCACCTACTGCTATGTGGCCCAGTTCCTAACAGGCCATGGATTGGTATCAGTCTGCGGCCCGGGAGTTGGGGACCCCAGATGTATGTGACCTAGAGTAAGTCACCTAATTATGAAAATGTCAGGGTTTTTTTTTTTCTGTTAAGTGGTAGCTGATCTCAGAGATCTCTAAGTTTCACAATTTTGTGATGATGATTTTATCTATGTATCTGTATGTATGCATGTATATATTTTCTTCTCTGTTGCTTCATTTGGTTATGGTAATATAAGAAGAGTAAGTTTTATTCAGAGGAAAATAATTCAAAAATGTTTGATGCAGGGATCATGTATGCATTTACTAACCTTTTCTTTATGTATGTAGGAATATTCATGGCTAGTGCAGACTGTTTTCTTCAAATATCTGTGTCATCATTGTTCTGTCTATTAACTCATCAAAAACTACCCTCAAATTATAGGCTTGGAAAATAACAATGATTTACTTTGCTCAGTAATCCGTAAATTGGGTAGTGCTTGTCTCTGTCTCATGTGGCAGTAGCTAGGGTAACTTGACCAAGGTTGGATACTGCCTCATATGGATGGCCAGTTGGTGCTGGCTACTGATTGGGAATCCAGTTGAGACTGTCAACTGGAGGCTTTGATTCTCCATCATGAGAATCTCTCCAGGATCTGCCTGGCTTTCTTAAAACATAGGTTATAAGTGTGAATATTCCAAAGGGACCAGTACCTTGAGAAGCAAGCATCTCATTCACCAGGCAGAAGTTACAAGGCTTCCTGTGATCTGGCATCAGAAATTCCAGAAAGCCACTTCTACTGCATTCTCTTGGTAAAAGCAGGTCATAAAACCAGCCAAATTTAAGGTAAGAGGAGATCAATTCTATTCAGTGGGAGAAGTAAAAAAGAATTTGTGCCCATCTTTAATCTACTACAACCTGTCTCGCTCAAGATTCTTTGCTAGAAACTGCTGAGATCTTTACTTCAGTTAATATTCTATCTAAGGCACAGTTAATGAAAATGGGATTAGGTTCATAATTCTCTGTTTCTACTATTAGGGAATAGATATAAAATTTGTTAATTATAATTCTAAATGATGAATTAAAAAATAGACCGAGTTATATACCAAGAGCAGTGGAAACACAGGAAAGATGTTTACAAACCTCAGAAACTTGGGACAGCTTCAACGAGGAAGTAACAATTAACTAGTTCTTTAAGTATAATTCAGAGTATGCACACAGGGTCACCATGTACCCATGCATGGTGTACACTGTGAAACCTTTATAACTGCACTGGCAGATCCTGAGTCGTTGGGTAGAATGGAGGGGAGCAAAATTCATCCCAGGCACCAACAGCAGCATGGTCAAAGGCATGAAATCATGAAAAGAATTGGGTGAGTTCATAGAGATGTGAGAATTTGAGTACGGTTAGAGAATATTGCACAGATTAATTTAGGGTATGAGGACCTGAGGTGCTATCCGAGGCACTGTACCAAACTGTTTTTGTTTAATGTTAATAAATTTGATTTTTTTCTAGAGTATTTTCTCCTTACCCTTCATCTATTCAGTAAGGTATTAAAGTTTGTGCTTTCTTGCCTCCAAGAAGGTTTATGGCATGGTGAAAGCAGAGGTAGCTGTGTTTGAAAAGAAACAAGCTTCTTTACTTTGAGATAGAATATATGTGCTAAATAATGATGAATCTAAAAGAAGGTGCAGAGAAAGAAGCTAATAACTTAAGTAGCTATTTGTTACAGCTCTATAAACTCTTCAAAACAATGTCATACTACACCAGCCAATTTATATGCACCTGTATTATTCATTAATATTGTTTTTACATAGACTTAAGCCCAGAGAGAAGAAATGATATTACGCTCAGTTTTTCCATTTCTACTCAGCTTATGGAAATGCAGCAGACTACTTTGGGCACTTTAACTAAAAAGTCCTGCTGAGAAAGGCACTTCCCAGACTGGGATTTCATCTTTCATGCAGACCCCAGACACGCTGTATAAATAATGCATACATTACTCCTGCCTGGATAGGGCGATCTTTCACCTATGAGGCTGCCTCTCCAGGAAGCCATTGTCGCTTCACTGGTAGTCATGCTCTTCTAATTTTTGAAAAGGTTAGCACAGTTTTATCTTTAATAGCCACTTGATCATTGCAGAGATTAACAAGTCATGTTGGAGACATTAGTCAAGGAAGCCGAGGAATCTATCATGAGGTCTTTACATCCCCCCGGACTGTGCAGTAGCACATTAATGGGTATTTTCATGCTGCTATCTCTAAATTGCATGCAGAAATGGAAAGGGTATGTTTATTAGATATGAGTCTATTGGTTTTTAATCAGATTTAGAGAGCTGCAAACAGAGCTATCCACCAATCTTTAGCTTCCACTGACAGTGACAGATTTATCATGCTCCTTTCAACTTTCCCCCTAGGAAAGTCACACTATTTTCTATAGATCCCTGTAAGGGCTCTGTGAAGATCTAGGGGACCAGCGACTTACCATGGCAAAGGCAGAGCTCCTGAATTGATGCCTGATTGTAATTTAAGCAACATCGACCTAGAATAAGGGTAAGATACATAATGAATATTTTAGAGATTCTTTCAGATAGCTGGTATTACAATAAATAAAATATAGTGAGAGAAATAATACACTGCCCCACTGAAAAGCATGCTAGTCTCTCAAGATTCTCAACTTAATGAAAATGTTTCCGGATGCTTCTCACTGCCATTAAACTTAAATATGTTTTAATCCTCAAGATATACCAGTGCTTCAATAACTATACTAGAGAGCAGAGTCAGCAGACTACAGCCTGTGGAACAAATCCAGTCCCCCACCTGTTATAGACAACACTGCATTGGAAAACAGCCACAATCATTCATTTATGTATTTT
The DNA here is from genome assembly GCA_004363605.1 of Indri indri. Taxonomy (NCBI): domain Eukaryota; kingdom Metazoa; phylum Chordata; class Mammalia; order Primates; family Indriidae; genus Indri; species Indri indri. The sequence goes on along the minus strand of RJWJ010014981.1, from coordinate 8,217 downwards.
CCTATGGCTGCTTTTGTGCTAAAACAGCAGAGATTGAGTAGTTGCAGCAGAGACTATACGGCTAGCAAATCTGAAAATATTTTTATCTCTGGCTCTTTATAGAAAATGTTTACCAATTCTTGCAAAGGTACTGGTACCGAGAAAATATTTCTCACAGGACATGTGAATTTTTAAGGCAACTTCAAACAATTTATTTAAATCTTTCTTTTATGAAGTATATGCTTCTCTAACAACTTAATTAGTATAGATCTTTCTTTAAGTATACATCTTTCTGCCATCTTTAACAAAGCATATCCAAAATGATTTAAATTTTAATTAATGATCATTTAAATCTCATTTGATTATTATTTATTAGAAGTGCAGTGATTAATTATTATTACTCAGCAGGGTATAGAGTAAATGAACACTTAGCAATAGACAGGCACTTGCTTTATAAATAAATAAATAAAATTCTCTAATGTTAGCAGGGATTTTGCTCACTTGATTCTTTACACTAAAGGTAAAGTGAAGGACATAGAACTTTGTTTCACTGCAAGGCTGTCTTTCTGCAAAAATGAATTTTATAATGAAAGATTGAAGTAGACTTTTCCCAGGTGGTTTTTTTGCCCTTCAGGAAATCATTATCATCTTTACTATTTCTATCCTTATCCTTAGATTTGTCATTGGTATCTAAAACATTGTCTGTGAGTTCTACATCACTTGATAAGGTACCTCCTTGTCAGCTTTTACCTGTTTGCCAATTTCACAAGGTTGGAGGCAGATGTCTCCATTGCCATTAAAAAAAAGGGATAGGGTATTTGGTAAGGACTAAATCTTAGAAAATCACTATAATCTGATAAGGTAATGTTTTATTCATATTTAAAAGTTTATTTTTTCTTCTTTTAAGAACATTATAGACATGTACATGTAAAATTATAATATGATACAGTGAAGCTCTTGTACACTATTTGCACATTTTTGATAAAATCTCATATGTTGTGATATTTTATAGATTGAATTTTACTCTGACTTACATCTTAAATAAGTGAGGCAAAATTAGCAAAGACAAAAGTGATAAACTAAAAGTCTTTTTTCATTAATTCTGCTTTCATAGAATGATTTGTACAATAATTTAGCAACAGGTTGTTAGATTTGCCAACTCATGTGACTATAAAATATCTTTTGCTAATGGAGATATGACTCTGAAAAAATGATTTGTTAATTATAGGTTCTTTAAATGTAAGGGCACTATGATAATTATGTGTACTTCACGTGATTGTTTTGAGTAAAATACTTGTAAATCAAGTGGTATGATGATACCTGGTATGTAAATAGCTTTAATTTGTAGTAGATATTATTATTATTTCTGTTGTCATTTTATTAGAATACTTATTAGAAAAAACAGACAAATGCAAGATATAATCAAATATTTTTGTAATGTTTTTAAAGACAAATTAATTAGAAATTTTATTTTATGACATTCTGCAGTAATAGAATATTGAAAAAATAGCATCTAAATATTAAACAACATATGCATGATTCATTAATACATGCATAGATAGAAATCACAAAAATAATTGACTTTACCAGTATTTTAAACCTATTCAGAAGATCAATTATACAAATAAAAATTCTTTATAACACTGATATACACAGTTAATAATTTCTATATTGTAAATCTTTAATGAGTCCAGGATACCAGAACTAATTTTGTATTTCAAGGTAGCACAATGTGTATGCTCAGTAAATGTTTTATGGGTTAAAATGAAACAGCTTCTTGAAACAGAACTGATGTGAATTTAAAAACTGATTCTCACAGAGTTAGAATTCAGTTCTTTCTGCAGTTAGTCTTTTCTCTAAATCAACCAAAGTACTATAATACAACAGGCAAAATTAATCAGGCTTAAATTTAGTTTAATTAATGCTATTGTTTCTAATAACATATTGGCATGTCATTAGAAAGTATGTTTTTTGGTGGTGGTGGTGGCATTGTTGCTAGACAAATTAATTGTCTTGTTATGGGAATACTATAGGCATCGTGTTTGTGTTAAATCAAGTCAAAATTTAAAAGCATAGAACTTTTATTGTATGTAAAATATTGGAAAATAAGAGGATGACGCTAAAACTATTAACTAGAAAATTGCTTTAGTACTGTGGCATATCATTTTCTCATGCATAAAGTCTGTAAAGTCAAGTATAAAAAAATCCAATAAATCCCTACGGCCATCAGGAGTGGAATTAAAATCCAAGCGAAATTAAATTCTGGAAGATTAATGCTGCCAGTTATATTTTGATGATAACAATAAACATAATGCAATTTTGTTAACTTATTGCTTTAAAATGCAAGTTGATAACCAACAATGATACCATTTTAGCACAGGTAACTAACTATTTGTGTTTGAGCATCCCCACAGGTAACCCGAATTGCAATAATGAAGAGGCACTTGACTCATTACTTTTTTTGTAGTGTCTTAACATTAAAATTGCTTTAGAGTCCCTAGTATACTTAGTAATTACATGAAGAATATGTTGTCCATTTCTTTACCAACACATTTGCCTACTTACCTTTACCTTTATGTTTAGTTAAATATCATTTTCTACCAGAGTATTAAGCACATGTAGATGAATCCTCGATTACACAATCAGACCTTTATATGTGTGTGGGAGACTGTTTTAAAATAATAAAAGACACATTATTTTATAAATATTGCTCACTATTGGGGCTTACAAACTTTAGGACAGAAGAACTGTCTTATACTTGTTGAATCAGATAAAGCCATGTGCTATTAAATTCACAATTATGAAATTTTGTTGTGTTAATGCTTTTTTCAGATCATTTAAAGTACTAGTTCCACAATGTGGTCCCTGGATCTATATCAGTACCACCTTGGAACTGGTTAAAAATGTAAATTCTCAGGCCTCGCTCCAGACTTATAGAATCAGAAATTCTGGAGGTAGGGGCCAGCAGTCTCTGTGTGTCTGATGCATGCTAAACTTGGAGAACCACTGCCTTAAAGTAAATAGGTTCATAGGATTTTGGAGTCTAGAAGAAACTGAAAAACTAAGGGACCCTCTCATTTGCTAGATAATGCTTATAATAATTAAATGGCGTGCTCAAGAAAACTTTATAGCTAATCAAATTTCTAAACATAGAAGTAACCTTAAAATTGAACACCGCAACACACAGAAACGTGTGTGTGTGCACACGCTCATAAAATAAGTCTAGTATTTACTTTTTAAAGCAGTTTTTGAAATTTTTATTGACCACTCAAATGAATTACATTTTATGCCTTTTTCAGCAATAGTCAATGTCCCTTCATATTTTAAGAGATAGATTTAATAAGGCTTAATATTCCAAGCCATAGATATACCATGGATCTAGAAAGAGCTTGGTCAATATCTATTGAATTAATTAAATAATTTATATGTGAGGAAACATTTCAGGCAGAGATGGCAAAAAGTCTTTTTTTGCCATAAATCATTCTCAAAAGATATTTTAAGATGAAACATTCACATTTTAACACAGATATATTTGATTAAATTAACACCTGTTTAAAGCAGATATAGATTGAAAACTTATTTTTAAAAGTTTCATTGCAATTTCACTTAAGTTGTTTTCATATGTATATATAATGATGTTTTTTCCTAGTGCAGTCAGATATAAAAGTTAGTCAGTACTTTCCTAATTTGCGTATCTGTGTGAATAGACATGCTGCTCTTCAGAAATTAAAATGTTTACAGTGCAAAAGCTCTGTTTTCCTAAAGTAAAGGTAGAAGAAATGAATGAAGACAGATCCTCTATAAAGAGTTGAAATTGTGCCAAAAGGAAATTGCATTTTCCAAAGAAGGTCTTGTTGTTGGAAAAAACATAAGTCACAGGCTAAATAAATCAAAGTCCCATTTCAATGAGCTCATCTGAACAAAACCGCATGCACTAGATTCATTTCCTTGGAAGATGAGTCAAATCCATGGGGTTTCCCATGGAGTTCAAAACTGATTTTCAGTCTTACCCTGGTTATTAATATGTTAAAGAAGAAGTTAAAATATCTGCTTGAAAAAGAGTCAGAAATATCAGAAATATATATGCTATTCTTAAGCTTATCATCACCTCCTCATTCCCCTCCATCCCAACAAACAAATCAACATGAGTTAAATGAGAGTTTATGTTTTTGCTTAACTTGCCCAATTTTATATCAGGTCAGATAATAAAACAAATAGTTCCAAAGAATTAAGTTAAATACTGCTGGAACCCGCAGTAGTAAAATAATAATATAACTTTCCTAGGCCTTAATGTGCTTCTAAAGATTAGGTTACCAGCTGTAAATCTGAATGTGAAAATGTTTCTCCTTGAGCTCAGTTAAGTCCTGTCACAGTATCCTAGAATCCTATGACTTCTCTTTAGTAAAACAAAATAGGAAAACTGTCTAAAAGTTTCTAGAAAATTGGAACCATGTTTTCTACATCTAGCTGTGCATAGCACTATGGGTATAATAAAGATTTGAGTTTAAGTACCATAGTTTGAAAGTCAGTTATATCCCACTTCTATTAATATTAATAGTTCAAATCCTTATAATAATAATATACTACTCTGACATGGGATTAGAACTTGCTGTTCTTGAGATTTATGGGGCACTTAATACTATAGTCTCTCATTTAGTGTAAACAAACCCAACTTTGAGGTAGTTCTATCTCAAAGTTAGATTTCATCTCATATCTCACAGGGCTGAAAATGTTTGAGCAATAAAATAGTATTTCTTTTAACTATTTATAACCAAACTATTGGAATTTATATCATGTATTAGATAGGGAACATGTGAGGGAAAAAATCCCAGAGATATTGCCCTCTTCAGAAAACAGGTAGTAATTTAAACTTTCTGCCTGTGTATGGTCCCATAAAATTTATACAGGAAGAAATTAAATGTATAAAATGATTTATAGGTGGATTAAAAAAGCTTGCAAGTTTGGGATTTCATACATCTTCATGAAAACTGTTATAAATCTCTCTAGCCTAAATTGGTTATCCTAGTTCTACAGAAACAGCATAAACAGAGCAAGCAATTATCTGTAATAAACTTTTTCTTTAATATTGTGATAATCCCATTTTCTTAACACACCAGTCACAGTATATCTTATGCTCTCCTATGGTCGAATACTACATCCTAGTTGCTCGTGCCTTTTGCAATTGTGCAGACACTGTATTTACTGAAGAAGTCAACATGGTCATAATGTTGAGAGCAAAATATGAGGAGGAATGAAAATCTTAGCTATACCTTTTGAAGGCTAACACATTTTTTACAAGCCAAGCCTTAAAGTTTTTACTACCTAAAGAGAAAGTTTCAAAATAATGTGTTCTCCTTATAGTTTTGAGAAAATTTGTTAAATATGTTCCAGATTCTATAAAACATTATATGCAGTGTGAGCTATTAAGTCGGATTATATCACGAACCACTGAATTAAATATTCAACCTGTATTGTTAGGAGTTTATAATAATACATTATTTTAAATTTGTAATTTACATTTAAAATGTTAAAGTATTAAAGTAACACAAATATTAATGTGAAAATTCTCTTAATTTTCTTTTTTATTGATACATGATAGATGTACCTATTTTCAGATTACATGTCATGATTTGATACATTCACATAATGTGTAAAGATCAAATCAGTAACTGTGATATCCATCAACTTAAAGTTTTATCTTTTCTTTATGGTGGGTTCATTCAAATTATTCTCTTTTAGCTATTTTGAAATGCACAATAGATTAATGTTAATTATAGTCACCCTACTGATCTATTGAACAATAGCTCTCACTTGTTCTATCTGTGTATTTGTACCCATTAATCAATCTCTCTTTATCCCCCCATGCCTACTTCCCAGTACCTAGTAACCACCAGTCCACTCTATCTTCATGAGATCCACTGTTTTTAGCTCCCACATATGAGTGAAAACATGCAATACTTGTCTTTCTATGCTTGGCTTATTTCACTTAACATAAAGATGTCCAGTACCATCCGTGTTGCAGCAAATGGAAGAATTTTATTCTATTTTTGTGGCTGAATAATATTCCATTGTGTATATAGACCACATTTTCTTATCCATTCATCCATTGATGGGTACTTAGATCAATTCCATATTTTAACTACTATGAATAGTGCTGCAATAAACATGAGAGTGCAGATATCTCTTCAGTATATTGATTTCCTTTCTTTTGAATATATACTCAGTAGTGGAATTGCTGAATCATATGGTAGTTCTATTTTTAGTTTCTTGAGAAACCTCCATAGTGTTTCCCACGGTGGCTGTACTAATTTACATTGCCAGCAGTGTATGAGGGTTCCCTTTCTTTACATCCTTATCAGTATCTCTTACTGCCAGTCTTTTTGGACAAAAGCCCCATTTTAACTGGGGTGAGATACCTCATTGTAGGTTTGGTTTACATTTCTCTAATTAGTGATGTGGAGTATTTTTTAATATATCTGTTGACTATTTGTATGTCCTCTTTTGAGAAGTGTCAATTTACAAAAATATGCTGGCCTAACAAAAATTTTGTACCTCTGTTTTTCACTCTCTGAGCTAGTCTCAACTTCATTAGGGCATAGAGGTGAAATTTTTATGGCACTGTGCATCGTTGTTATATTCTAATGAAATTTCTTTTAGATCCGGATCCATTTGCATGCTCACACTCACATGGAGTTGGCTGTGAATATGAGTGTTCTTTAATAATAATAAACACTTACTGTTTATATGATATCTCTTTTGATGTTGTAAATGAGAAGAAAGAAAGAGATCATCTAGTGTCTTATATTTATTTTGGGAAGTGTAAAACATAAATGTGAGCCATGAATCAAATAATTGAATTGTTTTATGATTATAAGTTATATCCTAAATATATTAGTATATGCGATGACTTTGAGATGCCTTTTTTCTTTGTTTCTTTAAAGGGTTGCTTATTCTTTATTGACATATTACCCTTGTTTAATCAAAACACAACATATTCTGTAATCACAAGTAAATGTATTAAGTGCATGTTTTATGTGCCAGCAGCAATATATTTATATTTAACAAAATATTTTAGTTTTCATAATTCACAGAAAAATACAGATAAAAGCATAGAATTTGGAGTGAATGTTTTGTCTTTCTGTCTCAGATTGCTGTGTCACCTTAGGCAAATCTATTAATTTCTGAGCATCGGTTATCTACACTATTAGGTAAAGATTATAATCATTTTTGCCCTATGCAGATGAATATTTGTTGTCAAATTTACGAAACTATGAAATGTTTATTATTATCTTTAAACATTTAACAAGAAGCTGTAGAGAAAAAAAGAAAAAAATAAAGTAGATATAGCTATAAATTGTGAAAAGATCTCAATCCAGCTGGAGATGCACCTCCAAATATTTCCATGCATTGTTTGATTTTTAATTTAATTAACTTTGGATCTACAAAATGTCATCATTTTGGCCAATTTTCTTTTTCAAGTCTATCCACAATTCTTAAAATTACTCCCTTAATATTGACAAAATAATTTTGTGGGGCCTTCACAATCTCTAAGCTATTTTCTCTCAGCTATTATCTAAATGTATGTATTGTACATGACCATGTGTTACTTTGGAGCAGGAAAAAAACTGACTTTAGTGGAGTTGAATACTGTACATGATCCTCAGGCTTTTCTCTCTTTTTTGTGACAAAGTTAATCAAGTGCTTATTATACTGCTTTTATAGTACCATTTTTATCCACTTTGTGCAGTGTATGAATTCAAATATATGAAATCTGTTTTTAAAAGTGACAGTGTAGGCCGGGTGTGGTGACTCATGCCTATAATCTTAGCACTCTGGGAGGCCGTGGCGGGTGGATCGCTCAAGATCAGGAGTTCGAGATCAGCCTGAGCAAGAGTGAGACCCCGTCTCTAATAAAAATAGACAAAAATTATCTGGACAACTAAAAATATGTATATAGAGAAAAAATTAGCCAGGCATGGTGGCGCATGCCTGTAGTCCCAACTACTCAGGAGGCTGAGGCAGGAGGCTCGCTTGAGCCCAGGAGTTTGAGGTTGCTTTGAGCTAGGCTGATGCCACGGCACTCTAGCCAGGGCAACAGAGCCAGACTCTGTCTCAAAAAAAAAAAAGTGACAGTGTACATACAAAGTGCTATGGCTCATTCAAATTCAGCAAGATATTAACTCAAAGCCACAACAATTCATACATCATTGGAGACAATGCTACTCATTCCATATGGAG
>RJWJ010014980.1:0-36980 GCA_004363605.1 Indri indri | reverse complement strand
AATGATGCAACAGAATGATATTTAAGATGTTAACCACGGTTAACCATTATGTTCTTTTCTTCTCTTTTTCCTCTTCTCCATCTCATTCTGGCCTTAACACAAGGGGAGAGAAAGTCCCCTGGGTTTTCTAGACCTTGGGATTGGCATGAGAGGGTATGTCTAGTTGTTACGAATGGGCAAGAAAGTTGAGAGCGAGAGAGAGCATGCGTACCAGAGCCCTGGGAGGGTACCTCAGTTGGGATGAGGGCATCATGCATCGGAGGGATGCTGTCCCCACAGCAAATGCGACTGGGATGTGACTACAACTCAGGGATCCCCACCACCAGGACCGCGCAGGCTCCATTCAAGGAGGACGGTACACACACACTCATGCACACACCATCGAAGGTGAGATGCTGGTGTCTATGCCTCAACTCAAGCCTAGTGAAGCGGGGTTCAACAGGACCACTCCAAAAACCAAATATGGGACCCTCACATCTGGAGGAGGGGAGCAGAGGAGACTGGTGTCTGTCTTCCACCCCAGGAAACCTAGAAGGCAAGAGGGGTGGGCAGGTGGGCTACCTGGGAGACTGAGAGCAGGAGAACTGCAGTCAAAGAGACGCAGCAGGGGAGTCTCAAAAAAATCCATGAGGGTGCCCACGAGAGAAAAAGTCAGCTTTAAAAAGCTGCTGTGCTGTGAGAGCACAAGGCCCTTTTATGCCAGCACCAGTTAAATAAACACTTCCTTTTTCTGCTTCCCACTTCTGTGACCATGGAGGGAGGAGGAGCAGCAGGCAGTGAGAGGCAGAGAAAAGCTGACCACTTTCACGGCCAAAGGCACACAGCTTGCCCGCAACTGATCCCAGGTAGGGAAATGGGGGAGCCGTCTTATCTTGGAATGAAGATTAAAATGCTAATAGAATTAATATTCTATTACTGAATTTAAGATTGTGTTTGTATCTTAAAGTGATCATAAGCTGTTTTATTAATGAGAAGTGAGTAGAGTTTATATTCAGGGAGAGAAGGTAGGTTTCCTCTACCAGATAGGTTTAAAGGGACAAGGGAAGCTGAACAAAAGTTGTTTTATTGCATTCTGTGTGTCCTGTGGTGCTCAGTGTATTGGTCGTGTATTGTTTTCAGGCAGTGCTCAATGGAGGCTTGGATGGCTGTATTTGCTTCTCAGCATCCAGCCCCCATACTCTGATTTCCTTGTGGGGAATGACTCCTCCACCCGTTTCGCAGTTTTGGCAGGTGTGTTAATCGAGGTGCTGGCTAAGAGAGGGGTGTGTACCCAAGCTCAGCCAATTGGACTTTCTCTCCAGATTCTTGAATCTCGAGGGCAAGACTGGCATGCGGGAGTTAATTCATCCCAGCAACCAACCAGGATTAGTTCCTGTACCCAGATCCCTGGATCTTCTTTTGATTCTACGGACTATCCCATGTCCTTCAAATAAATTCCTTTTCCATATAAATTAGCCACGGCTGGTTGTTGCTACTTGCAATGGAAAGATCCTAAGTGTCAAACTGGAGGGAAAACATATGTGGCAGAACAGAGCTGGCACTATGACAAGTGTCATCCTATGAGAGGCATTCCCAAGTTCCTCTAATGAAAATGTCACAGAGTATATCTCGGCTTTTGTGGAATGTGGGCAGTTATAAAAGGTGGCAGGTAGATAGATAAATGGATAGATGGCTAGATAACCAGACATACAGGTATCTATGAATAATATTTGTATTTCAAATGTCACATAGCCATCCTGTCTCTGGCCCAGTGCTAACTGAAAAAGAAAATCTATTTAAAGAAGCAAGTGTCATGTATTTTCTAAAGGGCTGCTTTGGCTCTTCAAAATGAGACACAGAATTAGAAGATTATACCTAGTAAAAAGCAATCACTTCATCATGAAGCTGTAGACAAATTTTGAGGCTTTTTCAAGGAACTCTTTTCTGAATACTATCCCTCTTGAGCAGTTTTATAGTGCTTCTGAAACCAGTCTGTTACTATGTGAGGCTTAATGGTGTCTATCTCAGTAGGTGTCAGTGAATCAAATGTCCTGGGATTTAAACAGAATAAAATAGATTAAAATAAAGAGATGTGTATTGAGCCCTGTAGCAGACATTGTTGGTGCCCTATCCAATAGCTACCTTCTTGCTAAGAGAATATATGTACTGTACAGATATCAGGCAGTCACATATTTCAGGGATGGATTGCCCCAGCCCCAGTCCAACCAGCAATCTTAGTCATTTAAAATAATTCTATTTATGTTTCTGGTGATTGGCTTTGAATTCTGTCCAGAGATATTAGTAGCCATTTTCTGGGTTGATTGTTCTAAGAGAGGTTTCTTAGTGTTAAATAAAGGCACAAGGAAAAGGTTGTCCCCTTTCTTCCTCTGGATGAGTGAAGGTGTGATACCTGGAGATAGTGCAGCCTTCTTGTGACCATGTGGAAAGCTAGCTAGTGTACCGAGGATGGCAGAAAGGAGAGATGGACAGAACTTGGGTCTTGGATGCTGTTGTTAAACCAATAAATTGACCAACCCTAAAACTGCCTTACCTTTGTCCTCCTTATAATATGAATTAATGACAAATTGCTTCATATTTTCAGCCATTTTGAGTTGTTTTCTGTTATTTAAAAGTCCTTTCCTCCAGGAGTTTATAATCTTTTTTAGAAATTTCACCGAATGGATCTTTCAAATATATGACATCAGCTGCTCTCAGACAAAGATATTTTTCTTAAGTGGTGCTAACAGCTTTTTGAACCTTTCACGAGTGATTATTTAAGAACAACAGAACTCCCCAGCTAAGCAAAGCTATCTTATTACTAGATAGTTATAAGATGCTCCACAGGGTTATGGACTGAAAATATTTTTGCTGTCTTCCTGCCCTCCCCCCAACTCCATGTTACTTCCCTGACCTGACCTGTGGATCCAGGGGATATCTAGGATATGAAGCATTATTACAAAACAAATGTCATGAGCGAGCTGCTCTATTATGTAGACACTATAGAGGATTTTCAGCCTTGTGACAATATTAAAGATATGGCTTTCATATTGCTTATGCCTCAGAGGTTATTGAAAGTCAAACATTAAAAAGAACTTGAGGAAATTGTGACCAGTGGCGTATTGGGAGAAAAGTGTCACCTGGCAATGAGAAAGATGAAAAGATGATGATGTCAAATGATGGAAGAAACTGGGATCAAAGTACCTCTGCACAATTGTTGGTGGTGGCAAAAGCTAATATTCCTTCCCACCCAAACACAAACCTCCTAAGCATGAAGGCGCCGTGGGTCCGCGTCTAGATCCTGGTGATGGAGACGCGGATCTAACTGAGCTTCCGCGGCTGCTGAAGAGCGAAGAGACACCAATGGCCACAGCGAAGAGGAAAAAACTGTTGTGGAGGACCGAGCAATCACTGGGGGAAAGGCCGCTGTGACCTCTGACTTGCTAATTAATTTTGCAGGAAGGCAACCTGCAGTACCCTGCCCTCAACAGCAGACAGGACACAACCTTCACCTAGCTTTATGAGAGAGAAACTTATAGCCAAAAAGCAAGCTGACTTTGGGGCTTTTCCAAGAGAATAATTTGCAGCGTGTTTCCTGGGGTCAGTGATCACTCAGCCCTCTGGGCCATCCTGTCTGCTGCAGTTACCTGGGCACAAAGCAGTGGCCAGTGTTTGGGAGGCTGGCCCGGGAGACTGCACAGCACAGAGGGACACCCCAGACTTTGATGCTCCCTATCTCCTGCCACTCTTGCCTCCAGTCCCCACCTATCACTAGTAGTGTGACATTGGCCAAATTCCTTAGCCTTTCTCAACCTTTGTTTTTCCACTTGTAAAGCACAGGTAACAGTCCCACTTGCCTTACAGGGTTATTATAAAGATTAAAGGAGATAATGAGAATGTAGTGGGTGCCTATTGTTTTAAGGAGGACACACCGTGAAGTGGAGGCAGGGGCTAAAAGCCATATCCTTTTATCTGGGGCCCCCACCCCCCACCCCACCCACAGGGTTTCCAGGGCAGTCATCCTGTTGGTACCAAAACCCCTCCCTGCTCCTTGGCAGCAGTTCATCAGTTCCAAGATAAACACCAATCAAACCAGGCCAACTAGAGTCTGTCCTGTCCTGGGAAGGTTAGGAATTGAAACAATGGAGAAAGAAGGGCCAGTCTCACTCCTGAAACTGAGGACCAATGAAAGGTGAGATAGTAGCTCTGTTCTGCCATGCAGAGAAAGACGGTCTGCCATGAGAGAGAATCAGAAGCGGGAGCCCAAAGACAAGCAGAGGAGAGGGGACGAAGCTCTTCCCGGAGCTCTGCAGGGCTCCAGCCTGGTCCCAGTTAATTCACAGTCCCACAACTCCATTACAGACTCCAGAAAGCCCCTGGTTACGTCTCTGGTTTTGCCTAGCTTAGCAACAGTCATTTTCTGATACTAACAATGAACAGAGTTTTTCATGATACAGCGCATTAGAGGTCAGGCGGTTCTCCCCCACTTATCCAACAAATATGCCTGTGCCCGGCACGTTCTAAGGGCTGGGACACACAGTTCCCACCCTCAGGAACTTACAGTCCCGTGGGAGATAGGCGCATTTCCCAAATAATCACCCAGATAAATACATAGTGGTATAACTCTGGGTGCTTTCCCTTGTGTTATTAGAAAAAGGCTAATGTCTTCTTATGTCTCATACAGACACTTAAGAAGACAGAGAAGTGTCTTAATGGGGTCGAAAGTCAAGTCCTGGCACTTCAACAGTTAAACGTCAGTCATGAGGAAAATGTACTAATCCCAGCATCTCTTTCCCTCCTGCCAGGGCAGTGAGGTGTCACTGCGTATCCACGGGTCTCCCGTTTCCCATCATCACCTTTATTGCTCTCTTTAAATCCTGGGGTTTCAATTTTCCGTGCCATCAGAATGATTCTGCTTTTAACAACTGCAGACCGTTCTCTCTGTTATTCCCTAGCCCCCGGCGGGTACAGCCACACCATATGAGACAGGCATCTCTCCCAGGCGGAGGGCAGTGCAGACCCCAAGGAGCTGTGTTGTCACTGATTTATGATGTCTGGTCTTCTGCCTGTTGAGGAAAATCACTTTATCAGAATAAAAAGTCAGGTGTGGGGGTGGAGCAGGTTTTCCTGATTGGCTCCAAGCGCTCTCCTGCATATTTCAGAGGCGCTTACATTTACAAGTCATCGGGACTGCGTGCCAGTGATGCGGAGAGAAATGACCAAATATTGAACAGAGGCATGTGGTTTGCCTTACATTTATTCAGGATAAAGGGTGGGGTGTAGCGATCCTGAGTGGAGAGCTAAGGAGCAGGAGCGCCCTGCCTGCACACATTTTAGGGCAGATACTTCTCTGCCTCTTAGTCTCTCATTCAGGGGATCCAAACGCACTTGAGTTCAATAGTATCATCTTCATCATCATCGATATCGCAATCACCACATTTCTGAACCAGAAAGTTCTTCAGCATCCTCTTAGTTGAATCCACTGCTTCACAGATGAGGAAGCCGAGGTTCAGAAAGGAGGAATAACTTGTTCGAGGGCACATGGAAGCCAGACCCTCTGACTTCCAACCCTTTATTACCAGGCCTTTTGCAGGCAGCCTGAGGTGCTAGGTGTTGTGCGGTGGCCTTAGGATTGTACATAGGGGTCTCAATATTAGGGTGCCCCCAGCCACAGGCAGACATATGAAAAAATACACAAGGCAGACTTTTTTTTTTTTTTTTTACTATTTCTTTCTATCCAAGTAGCAGTATAATCATATTATAAAAACTTGGAAAGTAGGAAAAAGAAAATATTAGTCTTATTACCCTAACATAATCTATGTTAGCATTTTGTTCATTTCCTTTCTAGTTATTTTCTTTACATTTAGTTTCCTCTGCATGTATTGTGATTACAGTATATCTGCATAATCTTGGGCCTGTGTTTTCATATAACTTTATGGCACAAGCATTTTCCATTTTATTACTTTGTCTTCATAGCTGTATTTTAATGACTAATTAATATTCTACCAAAGAGGTGTACCACAGTTTACTTACCCATTCCTGTATCATTGGACACGTAGTTTTCTCCAGTTTTCCATTAAATAAATAATGCTGCAATGAACATCTTATGCATATAGCTATTCCCCTATATTTATGTTATTTCTGCAGGATATCTTTCAAAAGTGGAATAACGAGGCCAATGATTCAGAACAGTTTTATGGCTCTTGATACATATTGCCAAATTGCCTGCTAAAAGTTTCTCACCAATTTACATAAACAATTTCGAATGAGTCAAAAGGGTAAGCAAGTAAAAACTTAGCAAGGGGCCGGGTATAGTAGCTCATGCCTGTAATCCTAGCACTCTGGGAGGCCAAGGCAGGAGGATCAGTTGAGCTTAGGAGTTCGAGACCAGCCTGAGCAAGAGTGAGACCCTGTCTCTACTAAAAGTAGAAAGATATTAGCTGGACAACTGAAAATATGTAGAAAAAATTAGCCGGGCATGGTGGCGCATGCCTGTAGTTCCAGCTACTCAGGAGGCTGAGGCAGGAGGATTGCTTGAGCCTGGGAGTTTGAGGTTGCTGTGAGCTAGGCTGACGCCACGGCACTCTAGCCTGGGCAACATAGTGAGACTCTGTCTCAAAAAAAAAAATACTTAGTAAGGAATTAAATAAGAACCACTCCATGTACACATCATGTATGCAGATGGTTAAATGTACTCTGACTTGTATGCTATGAGATAATCATCTCTCTCTCATAGTTGGAGAGAGGAGGAAGGTAAAGGCCCTCAGGCTCGTCATGCCATTGTTATTTCCAGGCTTAGGTACTATAGTTTTCGTCTCTGTGCAATGGAATCAACTGAAATATTTATCAAGCTGCTGATACCTGGGCTGGCCCCCCAGAGGTTCTGGTTTAATTGGCCTGGGGTGTAGTCTGGCTCTGAGACTGTAGAAGGTTCCCAGGTGATTCTGTTGGGACACTGGATGAAGCCCCCCTGCTTGGGTTCAGAGACTGGCAGGAAGGCTGAGGAGGACATCAGAGACAAAGACCCTGAGTGATGTCCCTAGACCCGGCGTTTCCTTCTTTGTTTCCTCTGCCCTGGGGAGACCTGAACCCATGGGTGCCGACAAGTCTCTGCTCCTCCCATCCTGAGCCCGGAAATGCCTGCTACATCCAGCTTCCACAGGCCCTGACTTTGGAGGCCCAGGGATTCCTAAGAGGATGAAATGAGGAAAAGCACAATGTCAGGAGCAATTCTAGGGCCTCCAAAATGCCAGCCTAAGGGGTCCTAAAAGGATGGGAATCCCCCATGTCCAACACTAGGGGACTGGTAAACACATCATAGTACATTCACATCCTGGAGTGTCATGCAGCCACTAATTTGTGCTAAAAGGAAAAGCTCTTCAAAATCCTAAATGATAAAAGCCAGGTGCAGAGGAAATGTATAGTATGATCTGATTTGGGTAAAAAGACCCCATTCCATACACATTCACTCGTGTATACACAGAAGGTGTTGGGAAAGATACATGAGAAATGAACAGGAGTGATCGTAGCAGGGTGGGTTTGCAGGCATGAGGGTGGGAGAGTGAAGGGAGTTGAATTTTTCCCCTTAGGCTCTTCTCTACTGCTTATATTGTGTGCCTCAAACATGCCTTACTTTCATAATTTTGTTTTTAAAAAACCATTATAAAGTTTTCCAATAACAGGGGCAGGAAAGAGAGACGATAGTAAGAGTAATAATCTTGAACATTCCTCATAGCACATTACAGTTCTAAAAGCACTATCATTCTCTCTTTCGAGATGAGTTGGGACAGTATTATTCCTGTTTTATAGACAAACTGAAGCGCCAAGAAGTAAAGAAATAGCAAGAGAGTCAGGACTGATAACAAGTAGAGTCCAAGGCTTCTGACTTCCAGCCCTCTGACATCCTTTATACGATTCTAGACTTCAGAAATCAATCCCAGCGAAGCAGGACTCTGATGTCCCAAAAAACACTGCCAGGGCTTTTCCTGCCTTCACCCCCCAACAATGGAGCTTGGGTAGGCATGGAATGGGGCCCCCACAGAGCCCACCGCAGAGCAGGGGAGGCAGAGCCCTTCAGAGCAAAGCAGAGGGAGACAGTAAATAGCTCAGACTCCATCGGAGCCCCATAAAACACTACACTGGCTGAGGCTGACAGACTCTTTTAAAGGTCATTTGTGTAGCTGGCTTCCATGCTGCACCCCTCTCAACCACTCACCACTAAATCTTGAGTGCCTGTTGGGTGGGGGGAAGGTGCATCCTCCCTGCCTCTGTGTCCCCTGAAGCACCTTGCCTCCAGGTGGCACGGAAACTCCTCCATAAATGTATATCAAAGTAAACAGAGGACTGATGCGGTGGCTCGCACCTATAATCCTAGCACTTTGGGAGGCCTAGGCTGGAGGATTGCTTGAGGCCAGGAGTTCAAGACCAGCCTGAGCAAGAGCAAGAGCAAGATCCCGTCTCTACAAAAAACAGGAAAATTTAGCCACCATAGGTGTGGTGGCATGTGCCTGTAGTCCCATCCCAGCTACTCAGGAGGCTGAGGCAGGAGGATTGCTTGAGTCCAGGAGTTTGAGGCTGCAGTGAGCTATGATGATGCCACTGCACTCTAGCCTGGGTGGCAAAGCAAGACCCTGTCTCAAAACAAAACAAAACAAAATAAGACAACAAAAATGAATGAACACCATCAAAGATGATGATGGCCAATATTAATGTTATCAATTTTATAAATTATATAAGCATAACATATAATACATTATTATATCAATTCTATACATTTCTATAGATTATTAATTTATAATGCATTTATTTATAGCTAATTTTTTGTTACATTTGTGAAATAGAAATAACCCTTACTAACCGCATTTTATAGATGGAGACAGCCTTACGGAAGTAAAGGAGGTTGCCCGAGGCCACACCACGAGTAAGGGGAAGCCAGGCCGGCGGGACGGTGTGACTCAGCATTAGTGCTGCCACCCATGCCACTTTCCAAGGACAGTGTGTTTCTCAGGAGAAAGTGTTGAGCCATAATTAAGCAGTGGGAGATTTCCCAGAGAAGGATGGCACGTCAGAGTGGTGGATTCAGAGGTAGGTTTGATAGGGAAGGATCTGGGGTTGTTATGTGAAGAATGAACCTGTGAGTTGTATTCATCCGACGAAAAATCTATCAAGCCACACTTAGGATTTGCGTACTTTTTTGTATGTAGGTTATGCTTCAGTAAAAATTAAATTAAAAAGAACAAGCTAACAAATGGTCCCTGAGGCTCCTGGTGCTGTCTTATAAAAGGATGACTGGTTAATGCTTCTGTTTCCCAGTGGGGTGGGAGAAGGCAGGTGTTCGCTCCCTTGGAATCTCTCTCTGCTCCATAGCATCCTCCCTACTGGCACCAAGCTGTCATCCTGAAATAAAGGCCCTCTTCTGCCTTCAGTATCTCAGTGGCTTCTTGTTACCTACAGAACACATTCTCGACTGCTTGGCAAAGCCAGCCATGTTCTGTGCCTATCTAACTTTCCAACCTAATCTTTCACAGGAGAGGTGGCAGAAGTGTGTTTGAGCTTGGAGACCGTGGGCTCCGCCATCTTTTGGCTGTGCCACCTTGGGCAGGTCCCTGCCCCTCGTCTGTGGAACAGGAGTGATGGTATTGTACCAGGTCAAGGTCGTGGTGAAGGGAGCAGAGATGATGCCCATCGAACGTATGAAACGGTGTTTGGCACCCAGTTAGCACTCAGTGAACGTTTGCTGTCACTTCTTGTTTTTCATTTGACTAACCTGGCACCTTAAATTATTTCGTCATCATTCTCTGACCATAGGATCCCATTCTTCCCCTCCCACCACTACAACTTCTTTACCCATCTAGATCCTCCTCTTCCCTGCAAGATCTACTCAACTGTCCCCCCTCCAGAAGGCTCTGTCAGGTGCCCCCACCCATGCAGACCTTCTCAACCCCCACGTGCTCCCACAGTACTTGGCCTGTGCTTCAACTGAGACCTTATTGTGTGGCCCCTGCTGTGCCGTCAGTGTGTCCCCAGGGGACCTTCTCCCCTGCAGTATAAGCACCTTCTTGCTCATCTCCAGCAGCCAGCACTGTGCACACTGGAGCAGATGGTGCCTGAGGTGATTGTCCAGCCAGCGAGCTGACAGCCCGGCCCTTTCTCTGAGACATGCCCAGTGTCCCCGGCAATTATTCTGCGCAGTGAGATTCTCTACCCACCTCTCCAAGCCACTGCTGATAGCATGAGGGATGAGCGACTGACCCAAGCTGGACGGATCAGGATATTTAGTCCTGGCAATTAGAAATGGAGGGAACATCTACCGCTGGTCTGGCCAGCACTGCCCATCCCCTCTGTTATGGGTTGAATTGTGCCCCTTCCCCCAAGAAAAACAATATTAAAGTCCCAAACCCTAGTACCTGTGAATGTGACCTTATTTGGGAATAGGGTCTTTGCAGATGAGCAAGTGAAGATGAGGTCACTGGGGCAGGCCCTAATCCAATATGACTGTGTCCTTATGGAAAGGGGAAATCTAGACACGGAGACAGACATGTGCAGAGGGAAGACGATGTGGAGACACAGGGGAACACCATCTACAAGCCAAGGCGTGCCTGAGCCCACCAGAAGCTAGGAGACAGGCAGGCAGGGAGCAGATGCTCCCTCACAGCCTTCAGGAGGAACCAGCCCTGCTGACACCTTGATTTCAGACTTCTGGAGACAACTGTGAGACAATACATTTCTGCTCTAAGCCACCTAGTTCGTGGTGCTTTGTTACAACAGTCCTGGGAAAATCATGTACTGTCCTTTTGGTGAACTTCTCCTGTCTCAGGCCTGTGGTTCAAAAAAAGTTTACTCCTTCTGCTGTCCCCTCCTCCTCCCTTGCCATCATCATCGTCACCATCATCACCATCGCTAACACTGACAGAGCCTTACTTTGTGCTAGGCACTACTCTGAGCACTCTGAAGTTAACCTTTATAACAATGTGTGAGATGGGTTCTATTATTATCCCTATTTCACAGACACAGAAACTGACATATGGAGAGGTTTAAGTGCCAAGAGTCACACAGCTAATAAGTAACGGGGCCAGGATTTAAACCCAGACAGCCTGGCTCCAAAACCTATGTTCTGTCCTCTTCCCTTCTCTGGTACCTCTCCTACCTGGCCATAGGGGTGGAGACATGTCCCCAGCTACATTAATTACAGTCTTCTCCAAGGATTTTTTTAAAACTGGAATTTGGGGGAAACGAGCCAACCTTCTTGGGTGGCAAGATTTATCAGGTGCCATCAATGGTCATGTATGTCCTTTAACATATGGGAAGAGCAGGTCCATATCAAAGAAAGGATGCTCACAGAAAGAGATGAGAAATGGGGAGGTAAATGATATCCAGTCCCTGTTACTCTCTGTCCAGGCGGCCTAGCCCCAACCCTGCCCTTCCCAAAGCTTGTCTATAAGAGCGCATAGATTATGCTTTTGCCCAAGCTAGTTAGGTTCCCATCATTTGCAAGCAGAAGATTCCTGACCAGCACACTTGCAAATTGGAAACTGGGACTGAAACATTCTATTCCTGTTTGGAGGTGGTCTCTTGAGTGGCAGAGATAAAAATAAACCCTGGCTCCTGTGAGACCCAGATCTCCTGCAAGAGGCTGAGTACCAGAGAGAGCTGAGCTCCACAGGGGGAAAGGGAGGAGCAGATGCCGAGAAAAGAAGAGAGGGTTTGGAGAGAAAGCCCACTGCGGAGTCCTGAGAGTTTTCCAGTTCCAAGGCTTGGCTGCGTTCTCCCTGTATCCGTGTAATCCATTCCCCCTCTTCAGTTTAAAATGGCACTAGTTGGTTTTAGTAGGTTGCATGCAAAGAATCGTAAATAATACACACACAGCAGGAACTCAGTAACTGTTGAACATAATGGAAGGTTTTTAAGCAAGACAGTAAATAGGGCGGAGAGTGTTGCGTAGGAATGTTCCTCTGGAGGCTGTACGTGGGAAAGATGAGTTGGGGGAGCACAGACCGGGGCAGGGGTAAGAGAGAGGCCCCCACAGAGGTCAGTGAGAGAGGTGGGACGGCCTGAGTGACACCGAGGGAAGCACTCGGTGGGACTCTGCAACTGAGGTGACGTGGGAGTAAAAGGAGAGAGGTGTCAAAGATGACTGGGAACTGGAGGCTGGTTTCCAGAAGGAGGGAGCGAAGGAGAGGGAGGGAAATGGGGAGAGAAGATGAGCAGGCTCTGGCTCCAGAGCACCGACGACGTGAGCTGAGGTACCAGTGACAGAGCTAATTAAAGTAACTGAACAGAAAGAAATGGGGCCTGGCGTTCAGGAGAGGAGTCAGCTGCCAAAACAGAGACTGGGAGTCACCCTTTGCTGAGAGCTGGGGCTGGTAGAGACGCCACAGCAGCCCAGGGAGCGCACCGGGGAAGAAAACACAGGAGGTACATTATTTAGAAAGTGAGAATAAATAACCTGAAAAATCGAGGAAGAGCAGGCTGAGAGGTAGGGCAGGAAAGCTCCACGTGCCCACGTGCGGTGTTGCGGAGGTCGAGGAAGGAGAGAGTTTCCAGAAGGGGATCGTGGTGAATGCTGCTCAAAACTGCAGACAGGCCGAGAAAGGCCAGTTCTCCAGGGGCTGAGGCAAAGTGATTTAACCCGCTGAGGAGGAGATCATGGGAGCTGCCATGGGAGCTGCCAAGGGAGCAGCGAGTCAGTGATGAGGGGGGAAGACAGATGGCAAGGCCCTGGGGAGGGGCTGCGAGTAATTTAACGCCACAGCAGTCGGCAGCTGCTTTTGCCTTCTCCCGGAGTGGTGAGGAGGGTTTTACGACTAGGAAAATATCCAGAGAGTCTGTTTGATGGGAAAGGTGAAGCCTCCAGGACTGAAGCTGGATATGCCGGTGAGATCATGAGAAACCTGAACTACTCTGCCCGGTAACGTGGCAGGGCTGAGAGGTTGGGGCTGTGGACTGCGGGGTAGAGATTAGCAGCTGCCTCGTTAGTAGAGGGAGAAGATATAACAAAGTCACGCCAGCTAGGGCTCTTGGTTGTAAACAACAGAAAGCAACCCTGACCCTGGCTAACTTAAGCAGAAAAGGAATTCACTGGAAGGCTCACAGAATCCAGAAGTATGTTAGCTATATATGCTACATAAATTATTCTAAAGCGTAGGGGCCAAGAACACATTTATTATCTCATAGTTTCTGTGGGTCAAGAGTTAAGGAGTAACTTAGCTGGGTGGTTCTGGTTTGGGGTCTGTCTCAGATTACAGTCAAGGTGTCAGGTGGCGCTTCAGTCTTCTGAGGTGTGACTGAGGCTTTCACTCACCTGAGTGTTGGCAGGAAGCCTCGGTACTTCATTGGCTATTGGCAAGGGGCTTCATTCTCTCACATATGGGTCTCTCCATGATGCTGCCTGAGTATCCTTATGATGTGGCAGTGGGCTTCCCCCAGAGTGAGCAATCCGAGAGAGAGGGAGAGAGAGAGAGAGAGAGAGGAGGAAGCCTCTCATGACTTGGTCTCCCAAGTTACACATCAACACTTCTGCCACGTTCTATTCATGAGAAGTGAGTCACTAAGTCTAGCCTGTCCTCGGGAGAGGGGAGTTTAGCCCCAGCTCTCGAAAGGGGAGAAGTACCAAGGAATTTGTGCCCATATTTTAAAATTAAAACCATCACAGGAAAGTTGGAGAACTAGACTTGAAAAACAGGCAGAAGGCTGGGCAGCCAGTGCCCCAGACAAGGCCACACCAAGGAATGGCCTGGTTAGGGATGGACACTGAAGGCCCTGCTGTCCAGACCCGGGTGCCCCTTTTGTACACGTCCCCTGCATTATTTGTAGCACCTGCTCCAAAGACAAAGTCGCTGGCCCAAGCAGTGGATTGGCTGGGTTTGGATCACGTGCCCGCAGTGTGGAGCAGGATCCTGACTCACACCAAGACCCCCCATGGTCGCAAATCCCCCAAACACACATCCACACACACACACCATAAGAGCAGTCCCCATCACAGAAAGACTCCCATCTGACTCTCTGACCCCAACTGGGTGTCCAACAATTCAATTCAATTCCAACACTGACTCCCAGAGTTAGTGTAGACCTCACACTTTAAGAGGCTGCATCGTGTTTGTGTCAGCACGGGATGGAGAGAAACCAAAGTACCAGGGAGATTTACATGCTCCAGTGGAAACGAGACACTGGAGCTGGAGATGACAAGAGAAAATGTCCCATCCCTGAGAGTCCCAAGACTCTCCAAAGGTATCTGGTGGGGGAAGGTTTTGAGTTTCCCAGCGTATGTGGGATGAGGTGTTGAGTCATTTAAATGTAACTATTAACAGAAGGTGACCCCACCAGATAGGGGCTACGAAGATATCCTGGATTCTGACATTTGGCTTTAAATATAATCCTGAAGTCTTTAGTAATGTGAATGTTACTGTTAAGGAAGAAAATGGTGTCTTCTAAGGTCAACCTGGATTTAGTTTTAGCAAGTCAATGATTTTTTTTTAATGAGCTAGAGCCTGGAGCCTTGTAGGTGAAACCAGTTAGAGAGCTAAATTCTGAGAAAAAAGGAGAAAGTAAAGAAAATATAGATGCATGAGGGAGATAGCTCTCAAGGGAGATCTTCTCACCAGGATGAAAAGGTCAGAGTGCTCTACCTCAGGGTCCTCTGGTCTCACCTAGGGTGCAGGCTTCTCAAGAGGCCGAAAAGCACAGGCCTGGGGGACACCACTGGCTAGAGTTTTTCAGGGGACCCCAGCCATGTGGGGAGCGTCATTGTTCTAACTGAAGCCAAGGGGTGGGCCTGGGAGGCCATGGGTTTAAGCATCCCATTACCTGGAGCCAGGACGGGTAGGTGGGAAGGAGGGCAAGGGAGTCAGAATACATAAGGATCAGGCTGGGGAGCACAGGCTGACAGCACATTTACCGATCAGAACTGGGCTTTGTAATGTGATATATCCTTAATGAAACGTCAGATGGAGGCCCTACAAATGAGTCGATGATGAATGCCCAATGAATGTCCAATAATGAGTTACTAGTTATTGGTCAATAACCAGCCATGCTCATTCCAGGCCTGCCCTGGAGACAAGGGGCTGACAGAGATACCTGAAGCTGTCCTTCTATGCCCCTGTTTTTGGAAGGACATAGCTTAGCTCAGATCTGTGAGGATTCTTTTTTGGTCTTAAAATTACTTGATCAGCCCACTCTGCTATTGTCTATATTAATGTTGAGGAGGTTTTCTCGTCTGGATTGTTAAACCCTCTTGCTACAGTTCATTTCAAACATGTAATGAGCTCCTACTGTGTGCCAGGCACTGGGAGATACAAAAATAAACAAAGTAAACCAGATGCAGGCTTTGTCCTCAAGAGTTCACATCGTGCGTGTGTGTGTGTGTGTGTGTGTGTGTGTGTGTGTGTGTGTGTGTGTTGGGATATGGGGATTAGGCTGGTTGAAAATCCAGACACTATAGGAAAATATAATATATTATGAAGAGGACTATCAAAGAAGAGATAAATATTCATCTGGTACAAATGCTAGCTAGATGTTTTGCATATATCATCTCCTTTACTCCTCAATATAACTTTGTGAAGAAAGTATTGTTATTATCCCCATTTTACAGAAGGCGGATCTGAGATTACATGACTTCTCTAAGATCACACAGCTAGTAAGTGGCAGAGCTAGAATTCGTATCTATGCCTTTCTAAGGTCACAGTCTTTTTCTTTTTATTGTAGTAAATACACATAAAATTTACCATCTTAACCATTTTTAAGTGTACATGCAGTAATATTAAGTACAATGACATTGTTGTGCAACTAGTCTCCAGGATGCTTTTCATCCTGCAAAACTAAAGCTCTGTACCTATTAAACATCAACGTCCTGTTCACTTCTCTTCCCACTCCTGGCAACCACCTGTCTGTATGAATTTGACTACCTTGGGTATCTCGTATAAGTGAAATCAGACAGTATTTGTTCCTTTGTAAATGGCTTGTTTCACTTAGAAAAATATCCTCAAGATTCATCCACATTGCAGCATGTACCAGAATTTCCTCTCTTTTTAAGGCTGAATAATATTCCACTGTATGCCACACTTGGTTTATCCATTCATTCATCAATGGACACTTGCGTTGCTTCCACTTTTGGGCTACTGTGAGTAATGCTGCTATGAACATGGGTATACAAATATCTCTTCAAGGCACTGCTTTCAATTACTTTGGATATGTACCCAGAAGCAGAATTGCTGGGCCATATAATAATTCTATTTTTAATTTTTTGAGGAACTGCCATACTATTTTCTATGGTGGCTGCCCCATTTTATATTCCCATCAACAGTGCACAAGGGTTCCAATTTCTCTACATCCTCGCCAACACTTGTTTTCTTCCTTCCTTCCTTCCTTCCTTCCTCCCTCCCTCCCTCCCTCCCTCCCTTCCTCCCTTCCTTCCTTCCTTCCTTCCTTCCTACCTTCCTTCCTTCTTTCCTTGATAGCAACCATCCTAATGGATGTGAGCTGCTATCTTATTGTGGTTTGGGTTTTTATTTCCCTAATGATTAATGATGTTGAACATCTTTTCATGTGCTTTTTGGCCATTTGTATATTTTCTTTGGAAAAATGTCTATTCGAGTCCTTTGCCAATTTTTAAATTGGTTTTTGCTTGTGTGTGTGGGGAGGGGCTGAGTTTTTTTTAATATATTCTGGATACTAACCTCTTATGAGATATATCATTTGCAAATATTTTCTCCTATTCTGCAGGTTCTTTCTCACTCTGTTGATTATGTCTTTGATGCACAAAGTTTTTAATTTTGACACATTCCGATTTATCTATTTTTACTTTTGTTGCTTGTGTTTCATATCTAAGAAATCATTTATAAATCCAATGTCATGAAGTTTCCATCTATATTTTCTCCTAAGAGTTTTATAGTTTTAAACCTTACATTTATGTCTTTGATCTATTTGGAGTTAATTGTTGTATATAGTGTAAAGTTAAGCATTCGATTTTATTGTTTTGCATGTGGATATCCAGTTAATCATTTCCAAATGTACAGTTCAGTGGCATTAAGAACAGTCCCATTGTTGGGCAACCATCACCACTATCCATCTCCAGAATTTTTCATCATCCCATACTGAAACTTTGTACCCAGTAAACAGTAACTCCCCATTTGCCCCTCCCCCATCCCCTGAAACCACTGTTCTATGAATTTGTCACAGTTCAGGTTCTTAAGGTCCATGTTTTACATGGGAAATTGTGGGAGCACAGAGAAGGGACATTTAGTCCTGGACTTGAGGGTGTTGGTAGAAGGATGTTGAGTGTGTTAGAAGAGGTTTGGGAAGAGGGAGGAGGGATGCTCAAGCTGGCTAGGAACCAATCAAGCAAGGGAGTGAGGGGGAGCTGTTTGCTAGAGACACGATGAGCAGAGGCAAAGGCTTGTGAGGCGGCTTGGGGTATTCTGGGCACTATGGGCTATCACGGTCAGTCCCTCTTTGGTGGGACGAGCTGCTTACCCATGTGTTGGGGTTACTAAACAATTTCCCATCTGTTTCTTCTTTGGAATGCCCCTTCCTTTCACCTTTCCTGTTCAGAGCTGACTTTTCTTTCCTTCCATCTCATTCTTCCTCCTTTTTTAAATTGTACACTTCTTAGTGAAATACAACATATATACATCATAATCCATGAATCTGTGTGATGAATTTTCACAGCATGAACATACCCATGTACCTTGATTCAGATGCAAAAAAGAACCTTACCAGAACCCCAAGAGACCCCTTCCAGTGAATACTTACACCCTTCCCCCAAGGGTGGGCACTACCTTTGTTATTGAGCAATCAATGGGCTCACTGCCCAATGCACATAGAAGCCAATATGATGGCCTTGGCTTTTGAGAAAAGAAAAGCTTTATTGCAAGTTGTCTAGCGCGGAGACAGGAGGAAAAGCTCAAATCTGCCTCGCCAAGCTGGGGACTGCATTGGGTTTAATAAGAATGGGGTAATGAGCTGTGATCTAATTGGATCTTGCAATGGGGTTATGCCAGGGCTTAATCTGATTTGATCCTGGATCCTGTCACACAGCATTCACTTCTTTTTTTTTTTTGAGACAGGGTCTTGCTCTGTCACCTAGGCTAGAGTACAGTGGCATCATCATAGCTCATAGCAACCTCAAACTCCTGGGCTCAAGTGATCCTCCTGCCTCAGTCTCCCAAGTAGCTGGGTGTACAGGCACATGCCACCAAACCTGGCTAATTTTTCCAATTTTTGTAGAGATGGGGTCTCACTCTTGCTCAGGCTGGTCTTGAAATCCTGGCCTCAAGCAATCCTCCCGCCAGAGCCTCCCAAAGTGCTAGGATTATAGGCGTGAGCCACCACGCCCAGCACCAGTGTTCACTTCTTAATTCAGTCCCTGCTCCTGGGTCCAAGCACTTAGGTTCCACCTGTGGTTGCATGTGTGGTTCATCTGGGCATGCTTAGGTTATATGACCTTCAACCTGGGCATCCATGGCAACTGAAAAACTACACAACCTTGTTACATAAGAGTTGAGCCAGCTTGGTCTGATGGAGGAGAACTGGCTACACAAACAAGGTGGCATCAAAATTCACAATAAACCACAGGACAAGAAGTGTCTCTGGCCTGGCCCCACGGGGCTGCTGCTAGAAAATGGATGGCTCCCATTGAGGGCTGAATGGAGAAGGGACAGCACTTGCCCCATGCTAGTCTCCTAATATTTCAAGGAGAGTGAGGCTTAGAATTGTGAAACATTCCCAGAAGGGCCATAAATCTCATTTTAGCTTGTTTCAATTGCAGAATGAAGTGGCCTGTTTTCTTGGCAATTTTTATTTTTCCCTCTCAGTCCCTTGCCCTCTGGTTCACTGCTCGCAGGTGCATAGCTTCCTTCCTTCCTTTCTCTCCTCAACTCCCTCTTTGACAGTGATATTTCAGCAGCATTCAGCTCTCTGCCAGACCCAGGAACTTTTAGCCAGTCTTGGACTCAGAAGATACAAGAGTTACAAGGAATCCTGAAGCTTAGCTGATTCACCCCACCCTTCATTATTTAGACTTTGAAAACAATTGAGATATAATTTACATATAGTAAAGTGTACAAATCTTAGCATACAACTTAAATAATTAATTCGGCTCAATTAATACATTAACCTTTACATATATTGACCATCATGTGACCATCATTGAATCAAGATATAGAACATTTCCATCACCCAGAAGCTTTGCTCATGCTTTTCCCCAGCCAATCTCTACTTCTCCCCCATTTGTTTTCTTCCATCATCATAGATCATGCTTTCTGTTCTTGAACTTCAGATAAATGGAATCATACAGTATGCATTTTTTTGTGTTTGGCTACTTTTGCTCAACATCAGGGTTTTGAGATTCATCTATGTCATTGCATGTATCAGTAGTTTGTTCTTTTCATTGCAGAATATGCTAGCATTTATTTGTCTATTCTTCTGTTTAAGGACATTTGGGTTGTTTCCAGTTTGGACTACTGTACTAGTTTGCTAGGGCTGCCATAGCAGAGTGCCACAGACTGTGTGGCTTAAACAACAGAAACTTATTTTGTCATGATTCTGGAGGCTAGATGTCCAAGATCAAGGTGCTGGCAGGGTTGGTTTTTGCTGAAGGTCTCTCTCATTGGCTTGTAGATGACTATCTTCTCTCTGTATCTCACATGGTCTTTCCTCTATGCATGTGTCCTAATCTCTCTTTTTTAAAATTTTTATATCATTTCAAAGGACTTTATTTGTTTATTTTTAAAATTTATTTCAAAGTATTATGGGGGCACAAAAATCTTTGGTTACATGGATAGCTTTTGTAATGCTTGAGTCATGGTTATAAGTGTGCCTGTCACCCAGATAGTGTTCACTGTACGCATTAGGTAAGTTTTCACCCATCCCCTCTTCCTCCCTCCCCCCTGCTTGATTTCCTTTGAGATTTACTTCCCTATATGCACATGTGTGCTCATCAATTAGTTCCAATTTAATAGTGAGTACATGTGGTGTTTGTTTTTCCATTCTTTAGATGCTTCACTTAGGATAATGGTCTCCAGTTCCATCCAAATTGTTGCAAAAGGCATTAACTCATCCTTCTTTATGGCTGAGTAGTATTCTATGGTATACGTATACCAGATTTTTCATTAATTCACTCATGAATTGATGGGCATTTGGGTTGATTTCACATCTTTGCAATTGTGAATTGTGCTGCAGTAAACATTTGAGTGCAGGTGTGTGTTTTGATAAAATGACTTCTTTTCCTTTGGGTAAATACCCAGTAGTGGGACTGCTGGGTCAAATGGTAGGTTGATTTTTTGTTCTTTGAGGACTCTCCATACTGTTTTCCATAGAGGTTGTACTAATTTGCAGTCCCACCAACAGTGTATAAGTGTTCCTTTCTCTCTGCATCCACACCAGTATCTATTGGGTTTGGACTTTTTAATAAAAACCACTTTGACTGGGGTAAGATGATATCTCATTGCGGTTTTGATTTGGATTTCCCTGATGACTAGTGATGTTGAGCATTTTTTCATACGTTTATTGCTCATTTGTTATTGGGGGTTCGCAATGCCCCTGATATAACCGGGTCCCCAGGCAGTGTGCGCTGCAAGAGATGGGAGAGACAAAGACACGGGATGCAAAAAGTAAAGTGAAAGGGTGTGGGGAGGTCAGGGGATCAGCAGCATTCCCGTGAGCCAGGTGGTACTGACTGAAATCTAGCACCCGTTTTTATTCTCTTTTTCATGCTATAGATTACAATTATTTCACATGAAAAGCTCGCGGGTTACAATGTGTAGAAATTTTAAGTCTACCCTAATAGTCACAAGATGTCTTAGCTAATTATTCTTTTATCTATAGAAGCAGGAACACACAGCCTGTTAGTAAGCACAACTATGCCTTAAGGTATGTATAGATGGTATCTCTGAACTCAACAGCTGTGGCCCATTCGATTGAGGAAGAAAGAGATTAGTACTTCTTATTGGGAGGTTAGTTCCCCATTAACAGAGGCATCTACTGAGAAAGGGGAGGGGAAGGAACTCAATCTGGTGTTTTTAAGAATTGAAGCCTGACATCCCTTCTCCCGGGCTGACATTTTGCAATCTTCCTTTACAGCCATGGGTGGCTTTCATGTCAAGCTGCTCCATGGCTTTTTAGGCATGAGGCTCCTCAGGCTTTAAGGTGGGAGTCTGCTTTGCTGTATTCCCAGATTTCTGGAATGTCCCCCAACTAGGCAGTTAACTTTTGCCCTTATCTCTGGCTCCTGCTCAAGCAGCATTCCTTCATCTCCTCTCCTCCCATGGCCTCAGAAATGGGGTTCCTAAGCCCTGGTGGTCTTATTCCCACCAATTTGTGTATCTTCTTTTGAGAAGCTTCTGTTCATGTCTTTTGCCAACTTTTTAATGGTGTTATTTGATTTTTTTCCTTGCTGATTTGCTTGAGTTCTTTGTAGATTCTGTTATTAGTCCTTTATTGGATGTATAGCTTGAGAATATTTTCTCCCATTCTGTAGATTGTCTATTTGCTCTGTCAATTATTTCCTTGGCTGTGCAGAAGCTTTTACTTTAATCAAATCCCATCTATTTATTTTTGCTGTTGCTATGATTGTCATTGGGGTCTTTTTCATAAATTCTTTGCTTAGGCTGATATCTAGAAGAGTTTTCCAACATTTTCTTCTAGAATTCTCATGGTTTAATGTCTTACATGTAAGTCCTTTATCCATTTGAATTAATTTTTTTGAGTGGTGAGAGAGCTGGATCCTGTTTCATTCTTCTGCATGTGACTATCCAATTTTCCCAGCACTATTTATTGAATAGGGCTTCTTTTCCCCGGTATATATTGTTGTCTGCTTTGTCAAAGATCAGTTGGCTGTATGTGGATGGTTTTGTACCTGGGTTCTCTGTTCTGTTTCATTGGTCTATGTCTTTATTTTTGTGCCAGTACCACACTGTTTTGGTTATTATTGCCTTGTGGTATAGTTTGAAGTCTGGTAATGTGATGCCTCCAGATTTGTTCCTTTTGTTTAAGATTGCTTTGGCTATTTGGGCTCTTTTCTGGTCCCACACAAAGTGTAGAATTATTTTTTCTAGATCAGTGAAATATGACCTTGGTATTTTGATGGGGGATTGCGTTGAATCTGTAAATCACTTTGGGTAGCATGGACGTTTTAGCAATGTTGATCCTACCAATCCATGAGCATGATATGTTTTTCCACTTGTTTGCATCATCTGCGATTTCTTTCCTCAGTGTTTTGTTTCCTCCTCTTTATAGAGATCTTTCACCTTCTTGGTTGAGTATATTCCTAGGTATTTTATTTTGTTTGTAACAATTGTGAATGGTATTGAGTCTTTGATTTGACTCTCAGCTTGACTGTTATTTATGTATAGGAATGCTACTGCTTTGTGTACATCAATTTAATAACCTGAGACTTTGCTGAATTTATTTATCAATTCCAGAAGTCTCTTGGTGGAATCTTTGGGGTTTTCTAGATATAGAATCATATCATCTGCAAAAAGTGGTAGTTTGACCTCCTCTTTCCCAATTTGGATACCATTTATTTCTTTCTCTTGCCTGATTGCTCTGGCTAGGACTTCCAGCACTACATTGAAAAGAAGTGGTGACAGTGGGCACCCTTGTCTTGTTCCACTTCTTAGGGGGAATGCTTTCAACTTTTCCCCATTCAGTATGATGTTGGCTATGGGTTCATCATAGAGGGCTTTTATAATTTTGAAGTATGTTCCATCTATGCCTATTTTGTTAAGAGTTTTTATCATAAAAGAGTGCTAAATTTTGTCAAATGCTTTTTCTGAATCTATTGACATAGTCATATCATCTGTGGTTTTTCTTCTGTTTATGTGGTGAATCACATTTATGGATTTATGTATGTTGAACCATCCTTGTGTCTCTGGGATGAAGCCCACTTGGTCGTGGTGGACTATTTTTTTGATACACTGTTGCATTTGTTTTGCTAGTATTTTATTGAGGATTTTTGCATCTACAATCATAAGGTATATTGGTCTGTAGTTTTGTTTTTTTTGTTGAGTCCTTTCCTGGCTTTGGTATCAAGGTGATACCACCTTTGTAGAATGAGTTGGGGAGGATTCCTTCCTTCTCAATGTTACAGAATAATTTCTGCAGAATGGGTACCAACTCTTCTTTTTAGATGTCGTAAAATTTGGCTGTGAAACCATCTGGTCCAGGGCTTTTTTTCTGTTGGAAGATTTTTTTTATTGCTGCTTCAATCTCATTGCTTGTTATTGGTCTGTTCAGGAGTTCCATTTCTTCCTAATAGAATCTTGGAAGGTTGTGTGTTTCCAGAAATTTGTCCATTTCCTCTACGTTTTTGAGTTTATGTGCACAGAGATTTTCATAGTATTCACAGATGACATTTTGTGTTTCTGTGGTATCAGTTGTAATATATCCTTTTTCATTTCTGATTGAGCTAATTTGAGTTCTTTCTCTTCTATTCCTGGTTAATACCCACCACTGACAGAACTGGACAGATCATCCAAGCAGAGAAATATTAATAAAGAAACACTGGACTTGAATGAAACTCTAGAATAAATGGTCTTAACAGACATTTATGGAACATTTTACCAAAAAAAATACTGAATATACATTCTTCTCATCAGCACATGGAACAGTCTCCAAGACTGATCACATCTTAGGCCACAAAACATGGCTCAACAAATTCAAAATAATAGAAATCACACCATGAATCTTCTCAGACCACAGAATAAAACTAGAAATCAAGTGCAAGAGAAACAATCAATTCTACACAAAGACATGGAAATTAAAAACTGCTGCTGAACAATTATTAGATCAATGATGAAATTAATATGGAAATTAAAAGATTCCTCAAACTGAATGACGAAGGGGACACAAGCTATGAAAATCTATGGGATATAGCAAAGAGTCCTAAGGGAAAAATTTATAGCCTTTAATGCCTACAACAAAAAGACAGAAAGATCACAAATTAATAATCTAAGAACACTCAGTGAACTAGAAAAGGAAGAGCAAAGCAAACCCAAAGCTAGCAGAAGAAAAAAATAACTAAGGTCAGAGTAGAACTAAATGAAATCAAAGATAACAAAATTATACAGAAGATCAATGAAACAAAAAGTTGCTTCTTCGAAAAGATAAAATTGATAGACCTAATTTCTTTTTATAAGGATTCCAGTCATATTGGATTGGGTCCACTCAATGATCTCATTTAACCTTAGTTATGTCTTTAAAGGTTCTAAATACAGTCACTATTCTCAGGTACTAGGGGTTAGTTAGGACTTCAATTATGAATTTTGGGAGGACACAATTAAGGGCATAACAGTTGCTATGAATAAAGTTGCTATGAACATTTTTGTATAGATTTTGCAAATGTACAGTTGTCCAAACTGGTCGAACCAATTTACATTTCTGTTGACAATGTGGGTGTTCTGGTTGCTCCATATCTTCACCAGCCACTTCATTTTACAGATGAAGGGTTGAAGAAAAAGACCCACAGAGATGAAATGCAAGGCTCACTTTCCCATGAGTTTAGGGTTGCAGAGTGGAGGAAGCCCTGTCTTCAACCTGCTTTAAGAATTTCTGAAATTCCCCAACACATTACCTCATCCAATCATTCAGTCATTCATTACAAAGAACACTGAGAACCACCTGTGGCTCAGGTCCTGTGCTAGGCTCTGGAAGTGAGGTGGTGAACAGAGAGACAAGAAACTGACACTCAAGTTGGAGCAACAATGAACACAACAACTAAGTAATTGCAGATCGTAGTAAGTACTGGGCAACAGAACTCAACAGAACCCTAGCAGGAAAATAAGGGACATGGGGGCAGGGAGAGTCAAATCGCCTTTAGATGGGTTGCTCTGAATGGACAAATAGGAGAGCCCTGAAAGATTAGAAGGTGACATTAGACAAAGGCCAGGGAAAGTGCTAAGTCAGAGAGAAAAGGAAGAGCACAAGCCCTGAGGTAGGAGCAGCTCTGGGGAGGACAGGGGACAGGGAATGATGGTCTGTGTAACTGGAGCCCAATGGGCAAGGACTGGGGAGGGGCAGGAGGTCTAGAGGGCTTGCATGTCATGGGAGGAGTTTGGATTTCATTCTAAGGGCAATGGAAAACCATCAGAGGGTTTCAGAAGAGTGACAGGCAAGATCCAACTGACATTAACAAATGGATTGCAGAGGGAAGAAGCAGGAACACTCATTAGGAGACTGTTACCCTTACCTATGTGACAGTCACTGTTATGTCAGTTACTTAGACTCAGGAGGTGGCAGAAGAGACATATTTTGGTGGTAGACTTGACAGGACATGGTGAGGAGTTGGGTGAGCCTGTTGAGGAGAGGGGTTGAGTCAAGGATGACTTCTAGGTTTTGAGCTTTGGACTTCTAGACAGTGGGCAAGGATCTTTCAGCTATAACCCACTACTCTGTACACTTCTCTTGCCTATCTCATTATTGTGCATCTTGAGCCTCAGGCCATAGTAGCTGTTCAATAAACACTCTTCAGTGAATGACTGGTTGCATGCAGGACTGTTTTAGCACATGAAATGGGTTCCATAAAGGGTTTTTTCTTTCGAATTTTTTATTGAGGTAAAATTCATATGACGTCAATTAAAGTATATAGTTCAGTGGCATTTAGTACATTCACAACATTATTCAACCATCACCTCTATCTAGTTCCAAAATATTTTCATCACCCCCAAAGGAATCCCTGTACCCATTAAGTAGTCACTCCCCGACCCCTCCTTTCCCCAGCCCCAGGCAACCACTAATCTTTCTGTCTCTGCGGATTTACCTCTTCCAAATATTTCATACAGATGTAATCATACTCCATGTGACGTTTTGTGTCTGGCTTCTTTCGTTAGCATAATATTTTTGATATTCATCCACATTGCAAGGTGTATCAAGACTTCATTCCTTTTAATAGCTAAATAATATTCCATCGTATGGATACATCACATTTTGTTTATCCATCCTTCCCTTGACAGACATGTGGGTTGTTTCCACCTTTTGGCTATTGTAAATAGTGCTCCTCTGAACACTGGCGTGCAAACATTTGTTTGTCTACCTGTTTTAAATTCCGGGTATATACTTAAGGAGTGGAATTGCTGGTCATATGGTAATCCATGTTTAACTTTTTGAGGAGTCACCAACTGTTTTCCAACAGCTCAATAATGTTTCACTGAGGGAAAAGAATAGGCAGATGGAAGCCTGGGAGGCAGGATGAGGGCTTTTCCTATTCTTCACAGGCAGTGCTGATTGGGGTGAAATTATTTAAATTCTCTGGGCTGCCTCCTCATCCTCAAGGCGGGGAACATAAAACTTACTTCTGTGAGCTGAGTGAGATATTGTTTCTGAAGTTCCAGGCACAGAGTAAGCTCCCCAAATTAAGCGATTTCCCTTAGTGCCTGACTTTGCCTCTCCGCACTCACTCGGAGCCCAGTCCCCGCCCGCAGCCCCCGGCTCAGCCTAGCTAAGAACTACAACTCCCAGCAGGCACCGCTCCCCGGCCGCCGCTCGCGGCGTGCTGCGCATGCTTTGGCAGACGTGGCACTGGGAACTCGGAGGCGGGGAGCGGCTGGGAAGTGGCCGTGGCTGTTGGCCGCGGTGGAGCTAGCGAGCGGCCGGCGCGGGAGCCCGAGCGGAGCGGCAGCCGGGCGGCGGGCGGCAGCGGCGGGGATGGCGCGGGCCGGACCGGCGTGGCTGCTGCTGGCGATCTGGGTGAGGCTGCAGGGCGGGGGTCGGCCGGGGCCGGCACGTGCCCCCCGCGTGCCCTTCGGTGCTCTCTGCTTCCAGCCCTCCCTGGGACGCCGGGAGCTGCCTCCGCGCCGGGATGAGGGCGCGCGTGCCCGGCAGGCGGGCGCCCGGTGGCCGCGCGGGAGGCAGTTGGGCGTCTCGGTGCCCTGCCCGCTGAGCGCTCCCGGGCGCAGGGGCAGGAGGCAGCCTTGGGGCGCTGGGCGATCCCTCGCAGGGTGCCTGCGCCCTGGGCACAAGTTCGCGGGGGCGCAGGTCGCGGGGCGGCCATCCGCTAGGGCGGGACGCCGGAGGAGGGGGCTGGGGGTGCGCCCCGCCTCAGACTCCGAGCCCTGCACCTGTGTGAGTGCAGGGTTGGGTATGGGTGCTTTACACCCGCACTGCCGGAAACCTTGTTTTAGGGCCACCTTGTTCTTGGTTTAGACCCCAGGCGGTTGGGAAACTGCGGGTCACCACCTGGGCCTCCGCCCACAGGCCATGCTGGGCGGGCTGGGTGGGGTCGTAGCCGCCGGCCCCCGCCGAGGAGTTCAGCTCCTGCACCGACTGAGGCTGGCTGGAGCCTCAGCCACTTTCTAGCGGTGTGACGCGGCTGCTCATTTAGTGCATCTGAACTAGTCTACTCATCCATGAAATAGGGAAGGTAAAGATACCCCGACAAGGTGGTCATGAGGGACGGATGAAGGATGGGGGAGGAAGCTCTGTGCACTGCACAGTTTTACGAGAGTGGAGGAGGAGGGGTGGGCTCCGAGAGGAGTTCGCCACACTTGGGCGGGCGTGGGGGAGTCCAGACATCCCTGGGAGAGGTCGGAATGGGTGTACCGGCTGCGCCCAGACTCGGGGGTTGGTCTTGGTGTTGCTGTGGGTGTGTGATGGAATATTGTGGCCTCCTTCCCTATCTCTCCCATAACTCTGGTCTCCCTTATTTTAGGACCATCCTGGCACTCTTTTTCCTTGAAGTTCTAGGGAACTTAGTGCTCCTGGCACTCTCAACAACCCAGATTTTTTCAGTTTTTTCCATTTGGGTGTGGCAAGAAGCTGGGCAAACGGGAGGAGAAAAAATGTGGATTGAGTTGCTTTAAACACTTCCGTCTCCCAATACCCTACCTTTTTCACCAGTGAGGAGTGGCCCCGTATTTTTTGGGTGTCTGTCTGGAGTTGGGTGGGAAGGAAGCTCCCTGTTCCCTTAGGTCTGCATTCTCCCTCTGGGAGAGAATCAGGCCGGAGTGAGGCAGTGTCACTTCACTGTGTCTGGGTGTGTTGGATGTTCCATTTTCCATCAGTTCCCTAGAGCCAGTTGGTCTGGGCCGGTCTCTGGTCCAGGAAGGTCCTTCTCCTGTGAGACCTCCGTCAGGTCCTTGCACTTGGGCTGTTTGAGGAGATCCTGCTTTCCTCCCTTATCCTTCCCTCCTGTGAAAACAAATGGCTTGGGAATCTGAAGTTCCATTCAGCAAATATGTATTTATCAATCATATTGTGTGTCCACTCCAGGAGGCCAAGGCAGGAGGATCGCTCAAGCTCCGAACTTTGAGACCAGCCTGAGCAAGAGCGAGACCCTGTCTCTACTAAAAATAGAAAAAAATTAGCCAGGCATTGTGGTGCGCCTGTAGTCCCAGCTACTCGGGAGGCCGAGGCAGGAGGATCACTTGAGCCCAAAAGTTTGAGGTTGCTGTGAGCTAGGCTGCTGCCATGGTATTCTACTCAGGGTAACAGATTGAGATTCTTGTCTCAAAAAAAAAAAAAAATCACATTATGTGGCACAGGGTTGGATTTTGGATGGGGACCAAAACACACATTGTGCCTGCCCTCTGGTGTTGCCCTGGATTGGGTGGAGGAGTCAGTCCTGTGAGCAAATAATGACAGAACAGCAAGTGCTAATACCCTAAGTGCTGGTAGCCTCCACTAAATGGGAGCCATACATTAATTTAGAGGGAGGGTCAGCCATGTCTTTCCTGAGGCGGTGGGTTGAACAGAGTCTGGAGGGAGTATGGTAGTTAGCTAGGCAGTGGAGGTCTGTCGGGGACCTCCATGGGAAGGTATGGAAGAGGAGGTAGGTTTGCTGAGAGCACTGGAAGTCCTGAGCGGACAATTTATATCTTCTCCTTTCTCTAAGCCTGGAGTTGGCTTAGCAAGTAGGAAGTGGAGAGGGCGTGCCAACAGGAGCAGTGGTGAGTGGCTGCTGGACACCAGGTTTGGCCTCTGTAAATTTAAATGCTGTGTCCATCTGATAAGGGCTCCTGAGGTCCCTGGGAGCCGGTTGGGTTTCTTTGTTCACTCAGCATTTACTAAGGGCTAATATATGCACAGCACTGGGCTGTGACCTGAAGGGTATAAAAAAGTATAAAGGCATCTGCAGAGATTTGTGTACGGGGATGTACACCCACCACATTTTTTACAATAGCAAAAATATGGAAATGGCTTAAATGCTCAACAATAGTGGCATGGTCAAATAATATCTGGCCTTGTCCATACCATGGAAAGTGCCATTTTTCTTCATCAGTTTGGCCTGCTATAGCAAATATACTATAGACTGGCTGGCATATAAACAACAGAAATTTATTTTTCCACAGTCCTGCAGGCTAGAAGTCCAAGATCAGGGTGCCAGCATGGCCAGCTTCTGGTGAGAGCTCTCTTCTGGGTTGCAGACTGTCAACTTCTCGTTGTATCCTTATCTTCATATAATAGAGGACTAGAGAGCTCTCTGGAGTCCTTTCTTTTTTGAGACCTTGTCTTGCTCTGTTTCCTGGGCTAGAGTGCAGTGGTGTCAGCCTAGCTCACAGCAACCTCAAACTCCTGGGCTCAAGCAATCCTCCTGCCTCAGCCTCTTGAGTATGCTGGGACTACAGGCTGGTGCGACCACACCCTGCTAATTTTTCTATTTTTAGTAGAGACGGGGTTTTGCTCTTGCTCAGGCTGGTCTTGAACTTCTGAGCTCAAGCAATCCTCCTGCCTCGGCCTCCCAGAGTGCTAGGATTACAAGCGTGAACCACTGTGCCCGGCTCTTGGGTCCCTTTTTAAAGGGCACTAATCCCATTCCTGAGGACTCCACACTCATGACCTAATCACCTGCCAAAGTCCCCACTCCCTAATACTGTGTATTGGGGATTAGGATTTCCACAAATGAATTTGGAGGGGACATAAACGTTCAGTCCATGGCAATATTTATAAAGAATGTATGTACTAGAATGTTATGTTCGTTATTATAATATTTTATGATATCTATGAAGAATATCTAAGGATGTGGAAAAATCCTCAAGTGTGATAACCAGGGGAAAAGCAGGATATAAAACCAAATCCCAGGGTGGCTGAAGTTATTATGTATACGAAGAATTAGCAATGCATCAAAATGTTAACAGTGATTGTTCTGGAAGGTGGAGTTTTGGATGACTTTTCCTTCTTTGTTTATGCCTTTTTTTGTTTTCCAAGTTTTTTCCATGAATATGTGTTAGTTTATAATCAGAAAAGTTGATAAAGATTTTAAAAAATGTTCCTTTGGGGGCCCTCAGCCTTCCAGAAGAATACTGGGGTGGGAAGTATAAAGCATCACAGTCAACACTTGGGACAAGTTAGTCCTAAGAGCTTCCAGGCTGAGTGTCTCTGCCCTCAGGGGCTGTGACTGGGGAGGCTGTGCCCATCCCCCATGCCTGCTGTCCAGCCCAGCTCCTCCCTGCAGCTGACCCTTCCCTAGGGCCACCCAAGCTGATTATCCACGCTGACTGTCTTGCAGTCTAGAATGGAGAAATGTGGAGCTGGAGAGAACTCTAGGTCTCCTAGCTCGGTGGTTCTCAAACGTCAGGCCAAGGACTGGAGCTGGGCTGTGATGGAAGTTTTCACCGGTCCAAAGACAAATTGGAAAAATAACAATGGTGAATGGTTTTTTCCCCCATGAATCCAAATATCATCAGTTTAAAAACTTGTTCGCTTTTCTGATACAATATCCGTATTTGGGGGGTAATGTTATATTGTCCTTTTGAAAGATGAAACTGGTTCTGGTATATTGTGATTTCCTTTTAAAAGGTCCTTTCGTGACAAAATTTATTTAAAACAAAATATCTGTTATAGTTTAAGCTATATTTTAAAAAGATATTCTGCCAATCTGTGAGATTCAGAAATCTGAGAACTGATCTAGTATGGCCTTGTCCACTCACTGCAGGCCACCCGGTCGGTCAGTAAAGGCGGAGCTGGGAGCAGAGCCAGCCCTGCTGAATTATAAATCGGGTTCTTGCCTCTCCCCTATCTCCTGCCTGCTTCCCTGCCCCTGCCCTGGGGGACAGTGGGTGGAGATGTAGGAGGCAGATGTTTGCCCCTGGTCTCCCCTGCAGAGCTTTAAAGGTATACTTACTTAGGTTCTGTACTTCTTTGGGACTGTTATATATTTAATAGGCTTTTGTGGTCTGGCCTGGGGACCTAATTGCCATCTATAATGCTATTTGGAACCTGGAGTGCATTTTCCCCACAGAGATGAACACATTATGGCGGAAGTCTTAAAACAGGCCTGGCGCACAAGGTGGAAGTATAGCTGAGTGCCGGATAAGCTGCAAATGCTGAGTGCTGTGGATCAGGCCAGGGCCAGGCAGTGGGGCACCGAATGACTGGACGAGGCCCCAGCAAAGAGCGAGGTGTGAGCTGGCTTCTCAAGGAGCACAGACTCCGAGCTCTGTGACGGCAGCCATCCTCCTGTCCTGGCATCGCGTCCCTAGCACCTGGTCCAGGGCCTGGCATGCAGTGGCGCTGGTCTGTGTTTGGCTGAAGGAATTAATGTCGCAGGCAGAGAAGGAAACCTTCCAAATGAGAGACATGGGAAATGAGGAGTGATAGGCCAGGCTGGATGGAAGGGGGTTTGAGTCTGGCAATGGGGGGAATAAAACTGGAAAAGTGGGTCGTAAAGAACCTTAATGCCTGGCAAAGCCATTGGGACTCGATTCCGTAGGTAATGGAGAGACATGACGAAAGCTGCCCTTTTAGTAACAAGATCAGTCAGGCCACATGGAGGGCTGGGTTGGAGGGGGAGAGACACTTTCATCCTCTTACTTTCCTCTCTGTTATCTACAAGATAAATTCAAGTGTGATGTGGTGGGAAGAACATGGGCTTTTAGCCAGCCAGACCCTCAGGAGCTGTGTGACCTTGGGCCCTGCCTCAGTTTTCTTGTTTATAAATGGTGGCAATAATATCCATCTGGCAGAGCCGAAAGGATCAGAAAGAAACAGGAAGCACCCAGCACAGTGCTTGGCACACAAAGGTGCCCAATCACTGGGTGTCTCAGCAGTCCTTGTGGGTTGTTGAATAAGAAGTGATCAGGGAGTCGGTTAAGAGGAGGAGCTGGGCAAGGACCAGAGGGGGCTGTGAGGGTGGCCACTGAACTTGGACACTAGGTGGGGGGCTCCTGGGCTGCTGGGTTCTCCCTATCGGAGTTCCTTGGAGTCCCTCCTTTTCCCTTTTCCTGCTGGGCCCCTGCAGAGACCTCGGGTAGCCGGGGAGGACATGTGCAGAGGCTCTCAGGATCTAAGTGCACTATGTTTCTCTCCCCTTTCTTCTGAAAGTGGATCCTCTCTTGGGAACAGAGACACCAACCACACTGTATCCCTGGAGGGTTTTGCCCCAGCTCTGCGGTTTTGTTCTGTGGGGCCCTGTGTCTTGCTTGGTGGTTGTGGTCAGTTTCAAGGCTAGCGATAGTGGACCAGAAATGATGCATGGGGTGTAATGAGAACTTAAGTTCTTTGACACTTCCTGGACTTCGAATGGTTTGTTTGTCCCCCACCCATTCTCATCTCCCCTTTTTTTTTTTTAAACTAGGCCCCAGTTGGGGAGGGAAGGAGCCACAGTGCTCACCCATGGTGGGCTGGCCCATTCCTTCTGCCTGGCCCACCTTGCTGCACTGACTGGGGCCTCTGTTGACAGAACTGTGCGAAGTCCTATGCATTTGTAGAGGTCTTTAGAGTTTGCAGACCATTTATTTCCACATAGGACACGTCAGTGCAGCTGTGAGCCCAGAGTTATCGTGGTGAGGTAAGCTGGCTAAGTGCCATTACCCCAGCAAGGATGGGTGGACAGACAGAGGGGTGGGCAGCCACACACCATCAGACGAGGTGGGGGGGTGTGGCCAGGAAGGCGAGGGCGCAGAGAGATAGGTTGGGATACACAGGAATTGCTCTCAGTGGCTCACTTGAATGTTCCAGCAGCCACGTTGGCAGCCCTTTTCTCGGAGTGTCCTTGAAACTTGCTCTTTAGCTCCCTGATGGCTTTGGCACAGGAGGAGGGTTGCTACCTAGGCACTCAATGGCTTTATCCGTCCAGGAGTAGCTCCAGTCTGCTGTTCCCTCTGGCCACACTATGTCAGCAGGGCCTCTTTCTGGGCCTCTTTCTACATACCAGTTGCAACCACTTCTAAATAATTAGCTTTGTGATCGTGCAGTGGGGGGTTAAAGACTCAGATAAAGTATGGGGTTAGAATAGCCTTTTTTGTGTCTTTTATTCCTCAGAGTCATACTGAGGCCCCAGTTTAATGTTCATTCTGTTCCCAGATGGTGTACTGGTGGCCTGTGCCTGGCTTCAGGGTTTCCAGCGCATTACAGTTTGCTGTGGAGAGGGGTGGAGTATCTGTTCCCCCCAAAGAATCCTATAGTTCCTCCAACCCCTTGGCACAAGCAGATTTCTTGAATTTGTGAGCAGGTCCTTTAATCCTTGTTGGAAGATATTAATGAAGGTCCAGGTTGGAGGCTGTATGCTGAGGCTTAAACATAAAGGTGATCTAGTATTTGAGCCAGATGTGGGCTTGGTTGGAAAGCTCTGTTGTTGGGCCAAGTAAGCAGGGTCCTGAGGAGCAAGCAGGTTTGTTCTCATCAAGGGATCTGGTTTTGCTGGGTCCTGGGAAGAGTATTGTATATCCTATTTTAAAGGAATGTGGACCAGCATCATGTGCCATAGATAGATATTCATTCATTCAACAGATACTTCTTTTTTTTTCCAAACAGATATTTCCTTGAGAATCTTTTACAAGCCAGGCCCCATGCTAAGGCATTGGGGATAACGATAAATATGACAGACACCATCCCTTCCTCCCACGGCCTAGTGGGAGAGCCATTGATTAATTATTTAATTCAGGTAGTAAGTGCTGGAAAGAGAACATTTAATGTGATAAGAGAATGTGTAACAGGGATCCCTAACCTAATTCAGGGAGTCAGGAAAGGCTTCTCTGAGAGCCTATGGGCTTTTCTTAGAATAATACTTTAAATGTATTAAACAGAATACATAGAATTATGAAGAAACCAGTTATATTAAAATATAGTCATCAAACTATTATAAGAAATTTGTTGTGATAAAATTTTTATGTTTATTAATGCAGCATATAAGAAGACTAAGTTACAGGTTTGATAACTTCTGTAATTTTAAGTAGTGATGAGCATAAACAGTGTTTCAAGACACCTTGTAATGTGATAAGAAAATGTGATTTCTATTAGTAGCAAAGTCACAGACACTGCTACTGTAATTACTACTGTAAGTTGTTGCCTACATTCATAAATGTAGAAAACATTTATACATTCATAAGTACATTCCTAATAAAGGAAAGGCTAAATTTCAGTTAGAGGTTTGTGAAAATAAAGATACAATTTTTCTCCATCCAAATTCATAGACCCTAGTGTAAAGAAAAATTATCCAAAACTTGGAAATAAAAGATGATTTCGTGACCTTTTAATGTCATACTAGAGCATTGTGTAAGAAGCCCACCTAAGGGCCATTTGGTGTTCTTGGGCTGCGGTCAGGTCAGTCAGGCCTCAGAGCTCCACCGCACCCCACCCCAAGCTTCATCTGTATTTACAGCTGCTCCGCTCCCCATTGCTCGCATCACAGCCTGAGCTCCACCTATCCCCTGCTCCCCCCAACCCCCAGTCCGTGGAAAAGTTGTCTTCCATGAAACTGGTCCCTGGTGCCAAAAAGGTTGGGGACTGCTGTTCTAGGGGATGTAACTATTGTTTATTGTTCTTTAGGGCCTATAGTCTATAAAGATAGGTAGGATGCAAATAATTTCTTTTTGGTAAAGAAGAGAAACCCAGAGATTATTGCCCTGAAGGACATTAACCAGTTTGGTATCTAATTTAGCATACGTATATCAGGATTCTTTTTTTTTTTTTTTCCATTGGCCATATATGTATATTAGCTTCTTGTATCTTTTTTTAGGGTCTCTTATTAATGAGTTAAATAAAACTTTGAAATATGTTCAGTATCTATTACATATTTACATGAGAATTAGGTTTTTAACATTTGACAATTATACGTCTGAGCGAGCAGGATGTAAGGACATGTTGCTGAGAAGCGGGGTCTGGGCTGGAGGTGTTAATTTAGGGGTGCTGCTCAGGAGAGGGGCTGAGATCCCCGGGGGGAGAATTTGTGGTGGAGAGAGAGGGTGGACTCAGTGAGCCCCGAGGAACCTCAGCATTTCAAGGATGGGAGAGAAAAGGAGGTTTATGAAGAAAACAAGCAACATGGCAAGAGAGTAGGAGGGAAACCAAGAATGCCCCATCCGCTTGGAGAAGCTGAACAAAATGAGAACTGGAAGTGCTCGTAGGGTTCATCTGCAGGGAAGTCGCTGTTGAACCTCCACCAAAGCCTCTTTGGTGGTGGTGAGGGCAGATTTCTGAGGGATGAGGAATGGATGGGGGTGGGGGGGCATGGAAGATTCTGACTGTGATTGGGGAGGGGAGAGACCGGGAGTTCAGAGAGAAGGTTTTTAAAAGATGAGTCAGTGGGGGAGTGTCTCTAAGGGGCTATGTGTAAAAATGGATTCCTGGGGCCCTAGACCCTTGAGATGATTTTCTTCAAGGATAAGCCCCAGGAATCTGTATTTCCAAAATGTCTATACTGAGAGCTGTAGTGCAGCTACAAAACCAGGCAAATTTATAAGTTAACAGCATTAATTTTATGTGGTGGATAGTATTTTGCTAGCCAAGGTTACCACTCTCCTCAGTGTGTGGTACAAGTTCTGCTCATATTGCAAGCTCTGTCACCACTGGCCACTGTAGCGTCGCTTGGCCCGAACACGTGCTGTTTTTGTTTTTCTTTGAAGGGACTTGGGGGATTGCAGGCATGGTGGTTGCATAGGAAAGATGGATCAGGTTGTCACTGCAGCTCTTTTCAGCTGGTCACGCTCAGTAGCTAGATTGGAAGGGAAAGCAGACTTGCTGGCCTTTGGGTGTTGTTCTGGGTGGAGCTGCAGGGAGCAGGAGAGAGCTCAAGGGATATCTGTGGGAACCATTCACGTTGACAAGTGAAGACAAGAGCATTGGCTCTGTACTCACAGACCTCAGTCTGGGTCCTGGCTCTTCCATTTAGGCTTGACCCCAGGCGAGTCCCTTAACTTCTTTGAGCCTCAGTTTTCACATCTCTAAAGTGGGAGTAATGTCACTTCCACCTATAAACACAGATTATTTATAGCAGTTTTTACACTCCTGTAAGAACAGTTAGTTATACGCGTTGCAATATAGCCCAGTACATATATACATAAATATTAATATAAGAGATATGAATATTTATTGAATGTGTAGTCTTGCTACCTATGATACTCAAACGTTTTCTATTGTAATTTTTAAAAAGTGCTGTGTAAAAGTACGGATGTACACCATAGGTCATGAGCACTGAATTATTTTCTTATCAATCAACTGAGCTTTGAGATAGAGTTGGAGTTCTGCTTTTTTTTTTTTTTTTTTTGAGACAGAGTCTTGCTCTGTCACCCTGG
Source organism: Indri indri (assembly GCA_004363605.1). Taxonomy (NCBI): domain Eukaryota; kingdom Metazoa; phylum Chordata; class Mammalia; order Primates; family Indriidae; genus Indri; species Indri indri. The sequence continues at coordinate 570 of RJWJ010014980.1, read as the reverse complement.
GTAGAGTACAGTGGCATCACATGGCTCACTGCAACCTCAAACTCCTGGGCTCAAGCAGTCCTCCTGCCTCATCCTCCCCAGTGGCTGGGACTACAGGCTGGTGCCACGACGCTGGCTAATTTTTCTATTTTTAGTAGACATGGGGTCTCGCTCTTGCTCAGGCTGGTCTCAAACTCCTGAGCTCAAACGATCCTCCCGCTTTGGTGTCCCAGAGTGCTAGGATTATAGGTGTGAGCCACCACTCCCGGCCAGAGTTGGATTTCTGGAGTGGGAACTCACCTGCTTTTCCTCCCTCTCTGCTGCCTAATTCAATGTTCCCTCTACCAGTTCTTCCTCGTTAACAGCCCTGGCACAATAGGCTGGCAGCGATCCAAAGCCCTTGGCTCTAGAAGAGGTTTTCCAAAACATTAAAAGCTTTAGGGACTTAAGTCCTGGTTAAATACACTGCAGTTGCAAACTCAGGATAAGAAAACCTGTTTTTATAAACCCTCAGTTAAGTTGTCCTGCCCTTGAACTGTCCCTGTTGACAGCCACATTTGTGCAGTGGGGAATACAGGGTGGGAATCTGTA
>RJWJ010014979.1:0-36981 GCA_004363605.1 Indri indri | reverse complement strand
GCTTTTATGGACACAGTGGCAGAGGGAAAAAGAAGGGTGTGCAAATTGTACACTAGCTCTTAAAACTGCTGCCCAGAAATGATGTGTAACTTCCATGCTCATGAATTTGGCCAAATCACATGGGCATGCCTAAATTCAAATAGAGCTGGGAAATGTACCATGTGCATAAAAGACATGGAGCTAGTTATATTGGTGATCCGACTCATTAACATCACAATATTATCGGAGAATATGTTTTGAAGTATAAATTCTGACTCAGGTGTATTTTCTTAGTAAGACTGTAAACAGCACACTGCATGCCTAAAATGCTCTCATTTAGCCTGCTTTGTTGTTCACGCCTACAGACCTACAGGGTGGTTGTATTGGGTTGATGTATTTCTTATTGCTCTTTTACTTTATAGAAATTATTTCTTTTTTTTTCAGTTAACCATCTACACTTGTGCAATTCACAATGGAATATCAATATTTATGGTTTTTGTTATTTAAATAATGTGTGTTAAAAATATGAAAAGCAAATAAACCATCAAAAAACCTCAAGAAGGAAATCTAAATCTGTCTTTAGTGGAATGACTTCATATTTGATAATGTGGCATTCAAATTGAGAGGTTGGGTGTATTTAATATGCTCCTCTGAACCTTCTGTAACCATAATCCTCTTCTTACATGTATTTCTAGCCTGGGGCTCCTTGCCTCTTCTATTCTCCTTTGATAAAGTTCTATAGTTATGCCCTTGTAGTAAAGTTCATCTACCATTAAAAATTGCAGCTCTAGGTAATTATATAAGGTATTCATATGAAGTGGTACAAAATAAAACACATAAATCATAATTGCATTTTCATAGTATTTCAGGTTATAAACTGGAGATATGAGGTAGACAACTAACATTTCCTAAGTGATCATGTGTAAAGGCTTTATGTATTTAATATCTTCTTCAGTGATTCCCAGTATAACCCCAAAGATGTAATACTGTGACAATTTTATAAATAAGTCACTCAAAGTTACACAGCCAGCAAGTGATAAAATCTGTATTCAAACCTAGCCCAAACTTGTTCAACTCCCCTATATTTTTTTCCCTAATGTTTCTTAATAGATGATATAGTAAATCTGGGCTTATCCCTAATGACTAATTTTTCAATATAGAAAATAATTTTTCAGAAATCTGTCCACGAAGAGATAAGCATTGTGAAAATTTGGTGTATAACATTCTGTGGATATTTAAAAAAATAAAATAGGGATCATTTCCCATATTTTAAAATATAACTTCATAACTGCATAGTTTTCTACCCTGAGGATATGCCACAGTAATTTAACATGCCCCCTACTATTTTTGCATATCAGGACTATTTCTAGGAGTTAGTAAAAAAAATTGCTCTAGTGTTTATAATATCCTTGTATATACACTTTTATGCCTAACTCTATTTCTTAAGATAAACTTCCAGAAGAGAAGACATATAATCTTAAACTTTTTACATCATCCCAAATTGTCTTATAGAAAAGTTTACTAAATTATACTGTTAGCAATAGTGCCTGTTTCTTAGCAATTTCTCCAATATAAGGGAATAAAATTATTCCTCTCCCCCAAATTTGCTCATTTCAAAGCAGAAAATGTTATCTTGTTTTGATTTGTGTTTATTTGATTATTAATAAGTTTAAACTCTTAATTTTGGTCATTGGTATTTCTTTCAATGTGAGTTGCTAGTTTTTATCCTTTTCCCATTTTTCTGCTGTAAAGGACTTCTCTCCACAGGTCTTTACTATAGCATTCTACTCAGATCAGTTATTTTTTCCCTACACACCATGTTTGCCTTCTAGTACAGCAGTTGATTAACATTTAGAAAATCACAGCAGTGTTTTTCTGAGTTTATTTCATTTAATTTCCTAGTTTTATAGATTGTTTGACTGTAACATTTGAAGTCAGACATCTTGGACTTTAAGTTCAAATACTGTGGTAGCTGAGGTACCTTGGGCAAGTCACTTTATTCCTCAAGGATTAATTTCTGTTTCTGTAAAGTATGCAAAGTAATTTTTGTCTATGACACTTATGTACATAGTACCTGGCATAATAAGTGTATAATGAGTAGTCAGTATAAACTTTGTTATTGTTCATGTTGTTATTAGTCTTATTATTATTAAATATGATGGCACTGAGTTCTAGGAAGACAAAATGACCTGTTAACTAAATTTCATCAGGGATTTTCTTCCACTCTTGTGAATCCTTTGTGCTTTGTTAAAGGAGGGATTCTGATAAAATAAATAAATAACGGAGCAGGTATTTTAAAGGAGCAAGGCCTCATATCATGTCTCAGATACTACCAAGTAAGGCAGCCACTCTTATGCCTATATATATGATCAACTCATGCATATAACTGTATCTTACTACCTAGCAAAAAGTTTCTAATTTCTGGCTGGGTGCGGTGGCTCATGCCTGTAATCCTAGCTCTCTGGGAGGCCAAGGCAGGTGGATTGTTTGAGCTCAGGAGTTCGAAACCAGCCTGAGCAAGAGTGAGACCCCGTCTCTACTAAAAATAGAAGGAAATTAATTGGACACCTAAAAATACATAGAAAAAATTAGCCGGGCATGGTGGCGCATGCCTGTAGTCCCAGCTACTTGGGAGGCTGAGGCAGGAGGATCCCTTGAGCCCAGGAGTTTGAGGTTGCCGTGAGCTAGGACGACCCCATGGCACTCTAGCCCAGGCAACACAATGAGACTCTGTCTCAAAAAAAAAAAAAAAAAAAAGAGTTTCTAATTTCTAAAGGAGACTCAGAAACATATAGAAATGTCAGTTTGAAAAATTTAGAGATTCCTAAACACAAAAACAAAAAACAAACAAAACCCAACATGCCAAGAATTAAGATCACCAGAAGTGAGAAAATACACTTGTTTTATTTTATTGGATAAGTGAAAGTATTAGTTCATGCAAAATATATAATTTTATCCTAAATCGATCTGTTGATCTATCGATTGATCACTCTATTGCTCTGTCTAGATATAGATATAAACATAGATACATATTCTTAAGTATATTTTAATGTTTGCCATTGGTAAACAGAGTGTTGTCCATTTCTGCATCTCAAATGGGACCTACATATAACTGTTTTTCATTTTATTTAAAAATGGATCCTACATATGACCACCATACCCATTCTTTGATATTCATAAAGGACTACAGGTGGATTTTATGTGCTAGCTAAAAAGAGCTATAAGGAATTACGGTTTAGTCCTAATAGAATATGCAAAATGTTTGAAGGGTAATGAAGTCATCATGATAGTCAATATCATTCATCTTCCATGGATTTTAAATCTTTGCTGAGAAAGCATGTACCAGTAAGAGGAAATGATTGGCTATTTAGATAATTGAAGTCAAATTTAATGGATTCTGCTATTAACTAAAATTGAAAGATTTCTTCAGTTGTTTCCCTACAGTGAACAAAGAATAAATCAAATGTATGTTTGTGAGACTTAGGTAGCCCAAATGAATAATTCTTGTAACCATTTTTTCTTTGTTTTTTATTCTCACTACATCTTAGGGAGAGAACAACAGACAAACAGGAGATTTTTGTTCTTTAGCAGCTTATAATAGAGTGAATATATTTAAAAAAAAAATGGAAGCACATAAATGAATAAAATATGTAAAACAAACTGTTATGGGTGTAAGGAAACCAACAAAGGGCTGAGATGGAGGATCTACAGGGAAATTACCCTAGAAAGGATGCCAAGAGGAAGTGAGAGAAGGCTGGTGAGATCTGGACAGTGATTCAGAGGGAGGAGGAAGCCTTGCTTAGGGCTACAGAGGCAGACAAGCCACACGTTACACAGCCGTTACACAGCTGCTGGCAGGGAAGAAGTTGGGTTTTACGCCAACTGCAATGAGAAAGTCTTGAAGGACTTTAATCACGGGAGTGACATCATATAAAGATACTACAAGGAACACCACAACGATATTCAAAGAGTAAGAAGAAACAGGACTTAAGTGGAGTTATTAGTGGGAGGTGTTCCCCGAAGGAAAAGGGAATCCCTGAATAGAAAGAGTAAAGCATAGCACTTTCCCTGCTTAGTTCTAAACTGCAGAAATCTAAACTGGATCACACATCTATGAGTCATATACATTAAACTCAGCGATATTTTGATGGGCAAAGATAGGTGCCCATAATTCAAATAAAGAAATGAAGAGATTAGGGAGTGCAGAGAGAGTACAATCAAGGACAAAATGAAGAGAACTTGTGAAATCACAAATGTTTAAAGAGCATGTGAAGAATACAAAGACCAAATAAAATGGGTATGTTGGATGGAGTAACCTGAAAGCTACGGGAAAGATGAAAGTGCATTTTGATTGGTCTCACATCAAAGGATGAAAAGCTAAGAATCTGGAATAGGTACAGCTGTAAAAATACATCAGTTATAAACAATTCACAAAGGAGAAATTCTTTTTCAGTACAAAAAAAGATGATGCCACATATACATTTTTATCACTATTTTGTGACTAAATTAGGGAATAGAAGGAAATATGCAGGTCCTTCTTTTACTAAAGCACTGTTGTTTCATAAGTCCACATGATCTCATTGAGAACCATTCCAAAATCAACTGTGGCTGGGCACAAGCCCATTCAGGGGCTGTCAGGAGGCGTCTGTGCTCTGGCATCACGTGCAGGAGAAGATGAATTCTATATTCTTGAGAAAAGGGAAAATGAAGAAGCAGAGAATGAAGACAGTGGTAGCTGACTGATTTGGTTATAACTATATTTTGAGGAACTAGAAAAGAAGACTGAATGAGACTTTGGGATTTGTTCTGAGTTTACTTTTAATATTTAAACTTCTATTATAGAAAATTTCACACAAAATAGTATAATGAACTGTATACAACCACCACCCAGCTCCATCAATTGTTACTATTCTGCCACCCTATCATCATCTATGGTTCTATCCACTTTCCACCCCCATCCTGATTATTGTTATTTTTTGTAATGTGATAATTTAAAAGATGTTTGTATGCTTGTACAAATCTATTTCTTACTAAGGGAATAAAATTATGTAAGTAATATTATCCAACACTAGCTTTTTTATGGTTAATATTAACTTGATGAATTTGGTAGTAGTTGGGGTAAAGCAGAAAATTTATTTATTTTTTTAAATCTTGCTTATGTTTCATCCTGGCTAAATTTAAAAATTAAATAGTTTGAATCTTTAGGAAGAGCTCTGAAATAGGAGTCCTAGCTTTGTGCTCTTCTGCTACCTGTCTTTGTAACTTTAACTGATCTGTGACTCCCTTTTCTCATTTGTAGCCTGAAACGACTGAATGAGATACTCCCTAGAGCTGGTCTTCATTCCCAAGTGGTTTATACTTCCCTTTTTCAAAAAAAAAGAAAAATCCTCTACACTTCTCATTCTCCCATCCAGAGTGCTTCCTCCTCCTCAAGTCACAGTTCAAGGTTTCCCCCCTGTTGTTAGAAATAATTCAATTCATTTCAGCCTATATTTACTTTCAAAGGGCTCACTATGTGCCCGGCACTCTTTTTGGCACTGAAGATACAGAAGTGAGCAAAAGTGACCCAAATCTGCCTCATTAATCTTACATTCTAGTGGGGTGGCACACAACAAAAAAGATAAATAATTGAAATATGTGGTAGTAAGCAGTATGTTAGATAATCATAAGTGCTAAAGAAAAAAGTAAAATAGGAAAGAGAAATATGAAATGTATGTGTGTCAGGGGAAGGAGGAGGAGGTCAAAAGAGAAAGTTGAGATGGGATGAAAGTTAGGTGGATAGCCAGAAATGAGCTCAGTTTAGAAGGTAAGTTTGGAATCAAGACCTGAAAAGAGCAAGGGAGATGGCCATGTAGATACCAGGAGAGGAACATGCTAGGCAGAGGGGTATCAAATACAAAAGGCCCATGATGGGGTCGCCTGCTGCTTTAGAAGGGCCATCAGGAGACCCTTGTGACCAGAGTCCAGTAAGCAAGGGAAAAAGTGATAGTTCAGAGGGGTGAGAATTTAGGAGGGGCCGACAAATTTTGAAGGGCCTCATAAGTCATTTTATGACGTTGGCTTTTATTCTGAGTGAGATGGGAACTCTTTGGGGTTAAAAAGACAGATGGGATCTGACTTACATTTTAAGGAGTTCACCAGTCTGGCTGAGAGGAAGGGCAGCAGCAAGGAGACTGTTAGGTTACTGCCATAACCTGGCTCAGACATGTAGCTTGGCCCTGCATGTTGTAGTGGGGGTGATGAAAAGGGGTTAGATTCTGGATCTGTTTTGAAGGTACAGCTGGCAGGATTTGCTGAGGAGAGTGAGAGACAGAGAGGAGACAAGGATGATACCAAGGTTTTATTCTGAGCACCTAGAAACATAGAGCTGCTTTTAACAGAGAGGGAAGAGTTTGTCAGGGTATGTAGGAGAGCATAATAGTGGTTGATCACCACCTCTAATACACACGTAATCCATAAATGTCCAATGGATACCTCTGTCTCTCTCTGTTACTCTCCCAGCTTGCCTCACACTCTCTCTCTCTCTCTCTCACTCTCTCTCTCTCTCTCTCTCTCTCTCATTCGTTTCTCTGTCTCCCTCTGTCTCACATTCTCATTGTCATTGTCTAGAGTATGAAATCTCATCAGGAGAGCGTCCAGGCATAATTTGCAGAGAGTGAAAAAGTAACGCTCCTCATCCTTGTCTTTTGGTGTCACATCATATTATGTGACCCTTCAGCTTTTCTCTAAAATTGCATAAAGTTTTAAAATTGGAAGAGATCATAAAGAATATCTTGTCCAACTTTTCACTTTATAAATAGGGGCACTCAACTCAAATAAGTTAGATGACTCACCTAGAGGACAGGAAAGGGGATAAATAAATAGCATGGCTTTCTCAAAAGCAAGGAGTAAAGATATGGCCATGAGAGAAGCAATTATGTGAGTAAATGACATAGTTTTAAATCCCAAAAAAGGAAACAAATAACAGAGTACCAAAAAAAAAAAAAAAAATGTTATATACATTCCCAGAGCAGAAATGTGAGTGACATCAAAGGCAGTGTTTTTGACATGATGACAAAATAGACAATTCATTTTGCAAAGCTTTTAACAGCTTTTCAATTTAATGGTCTTCCACATTTGTAAAAATTAAAACAGAACACTTACACAAGTTTATTCTATTGGCCTGTAAAAACCAATAAAAATGATTTCTAAAATAACATGATTCAATCTCCATTTTGTTTGCAAATTCAGACTTGCATAAGCTTAATTGACTTTTAAACAAACTAAGTTGGAGCAGAACAAAATTAAAAACATTCCTGGAATGTAGATTTTTCTCTCATTTTAAAATATTTTAATTAGTTTCGTTTTGTTTTGAGTTTTTAAAGTTAAATGATAGCTTCAAAATTATGTTATAACAAAGCTCTAGGGTGATAACTATATTATTTACTTGGTTAGTTTGATTTTTGTTCATTTTGTTTAATGAAGATGTAGACATAAGTATTAGTAGAGGGTAATAGAAACACTTTTTATCCTAGTAACTTTATGTATATGTGGTGCGGGGGTTGGGACCTCAGATCTAATGCTAATAGACTGAGTGGAAAGACCCAGAAAGTCCTGTCTATTCAGATCCTTGGCCTCTCTATGTAGCATTTCTTTTTCCTGAGTATAGGGCAGGACACCTCTGGAATGAGGGTCTTATGACCTATTCTCAGACAAGGGTAAGTCGGAGGATTTCTTTATGGCCAGCTCCTAGACAGAAAGGTAGAAAAAGGCTGGAGTAATAATTCTAGTTTTTATGATTAGCTTTGGGGCAGAGGAGTTCCAGTTTCTATGACCTGCCTTGGGGAAGAGAAATTCTGATTTCTACGACTCACTTTGGGAGAGAATTAGGGGCAAGAGACAGGAGGGCAGGAAGTGGTCAGAGAGATGTTGTTCTGAGGCTGCTTCTAATGCCTTCCAATATCTTTTATTTCAAAGTACTCAGCATGCCAAAGCTCTATACTTTGGAGTATCATTTTCTGAGCCCCACCATTGATGAGAAAAATACACAAAAAACAACTAGAACATTTTACATGGTTTACACTTAACCTTTCTGACTTCAGTTTTATTATCTGGAAAATTGGAATTATCAGACTTGCTTTATCTACCTAATTGGGGATGGCTATAATGATCAAATGAGATAATACCTTTAAGATTCCTGATACACTATGTCAATGTTATTAGTATGACAATTCGAAAAACATGTCAACTTCTTTTTTTTCCTGCTAAGGAAAGACTACTTCCTAGACTCAGTTAAAAAAAGTGTTTCCATATTCTTTAAATAAATTGTGTGTCTCTATGCTTGACATTTTAAAGAAGTAGGCCACATCCTGTGTGCTAGAATAGAAATATGATGAGTTTTTCTTCAATTCCTAAAATTAAACACAATTTCACTACGGTAGTTATTTTGTTATTTAACAATGCTCACAGGTGTTCATCAGTGCAGCAGTGCTCTCTGAAAACTGGGGCCAGAGACTCCGCATTGGGAGGCCTGGTTGCTTAAGGAAGAAAAGTTCCCCAACCTGAGAGCCAGCAATTGACACCTTGTAGATTCACGCATTGTAATTCAATTACACTTTCCTGAATTCCAATGAAGAAAATCTATAGGGGGCAAAGCTCTAAGCTCCTATGCAGTGGCACTTCCTTCCAAAAATACTGGAAACCGATTTAAAAACTTACTGTTTCCAAAATAGCACTGTAAATGAATAGGCTATCAAGGGACACCTATAATTATGTTCTTTCTCATCATGCAAACCCACATATACTTTCAGATTGACACTTTTAACCATCTCCAAGTCAAATCAACATCCTCCAAAAATAAAGCTGACATGGTTTTATGTCATGAATCATTGTGGAAAATAGTCCTTTTTCTACTTCTGGCCATTTCAGGACACCCCTTAGATTTCATGTTAGCATCAAAAGTTACTTGTTTTGTTGTGAAAAGAAACTGCAATATTTATTCAAGTATATATTGAAGTGTCTACATTCATTCTAATTGAGCACCTCACCTGGATGATTTTATTCTAAAGAGCAGTAGTATGACGAATTAACCTTCACATATTAGTTAGCACCTAATATTTTTCTTGTGCACTCTGCTAGGTGCTGTGGGGGATATAAAAGCATGAGAAATAGTTCTTACCTTCAAGGTGTTTGCAGACTAGTTGGAAGATGCGAATAAAAAAATGTAAAAAATTCTCTACAGTAAGAATCATACGAAAGTATTGCCAGAATTCAAGAAATGACATGAGATAAGGAATCTCATTTACCAAAACAGAATTTCCAGGGATGGGGCCTAAGGAGATGTATTTTTAAAGCTCCCAAGAGGACTCTGAGAGATAATCAGGTTTAGAAGCAACTGTTATATTTGTGCTTCTACTTGCTGTCCTTCCAGCCTCTCCTCAGAGCGATCTGCTTAGAACTCTCAAAGCTTACAAAAAAGCTCTTCAGTTCCGCAGTCATCGGCTTTTCCCAGGCCATACCTGCTTGTCCCACAGGTAGTCTGTGTGTGACACCGTTGATCACCATCCCTTATTTTTCTCTTTTTTTCTGACAGTCTTTCTCAATGTCATTTAATGGCTCCAAATCCCTTTCTGAAGGATTGATATTTCCTCTCTTCTTTTCTAACCCCAGTCCTTCCCTGGTCTATATCATCCATTCCTACCACTTCAGCTGGTGGGCTCCAGCATGACCTAGAGTAGCAGTCCCCAACATTTTTGGCAACAGGGACCGGTTTCATGGAAAACAGTTTTTCCACCGACCAGAGGTGGAGGGGTGGTGGTGGTGGTGGTTTGGGGATGATTCAAGCTCACTACATTTATTGTGCAGTCAGACCTCTCTGCTAATGATAATCTGTATTTGCAGCTGCTCCCTAGTGCTATCATCACCGCCTCAGCTCCGCCTCACTTGAGGCATTAGAGTCTCATAAGGAACGCGCAACCTAGATCCCTCGCATGCGCAGTTTATAGTAGGTGCTTCAAGAGAACCTGAAATCAGGAAGCAGAGCTTATGCGGTGCTGTGAGTGATGGGGAGCAGCTGTAAATACAGATGAAACTTCAAAGCTTCACAGTGATCTCCTGCTGTGCATCTCGGTTCGTAACAGGTCATGGACCTGTACCCGTCCATGGCCCAGGGGTTTGGGACCACAGCCCTAGGTAATCTCTAAATTTGCATTCCCAGCTCTGACCTTTTCTCAATCTCTGTCAAGGACTCCAAACTCAAAATGTTCAACATCAAACTTGTTTCTTCCCCATCCTTTCATCAAAGGACTGAGCCACCCTCTCCTGACTGTAGGCATGTTGAGGGTAGGTGAAAGGAAGTCAGGGCAGGGAAGAATGCAAGGGAGACTCACTAGACCAAGCGGGAAATTGGCCGCCCTCAAATCGTCCTTGTGCGTAACCATGCATCCACTAGTTTACTGAGACCTGTTTATTCTACCTAAGGGATTTGTGATGATGGATCCTTCCTCTCCACTCCTCCTGCTCCAGTTGTCCTATTTCAAGTTATCACCCAATTGCTCACATTCTCCTGAGTTGGAGGAAGCTCATGTCTGACTCAATTTTGTGCTATTTTTTAACCTCATTAGATGTGAACTCTTTTTCTTAAGTTGACAATCTAAAATTTAGAGACCTTGAGTTTTGAAAAATCTGAATCATGCTTTTATTTTAATTTTACTTTCATTATTTCATCATTGATGAAGTTGTCTAAAACTTAGAACAATGTGGAGTTTTACAGAATCATACAAGAAACTCCATGGGGTTACTCTAACTTAACTCTTTATTAATAAGAAATATAACAATTGAAAAAGGATATTTACATTGTGTTCGTAAAGATTTCAAAGTAGAGATTCTTCAGTGTCCATAATATCCAACTTCTTTCGGTGATCTGTTCTCGTGCCTGCCAAGCTAATAGTTAGAATATTTTTTCTGATGTTAACATCCTTTGTTTTAATTTAGTCCTGAAAGCGTTATTTTTTCTATTATAAAAGCATTACTTCTTATTTTAACTTTCTCATATAATTTTTTACATGTAAGCTATTCTCAGATATAAGTATATTGTGCTATATAGGTAGCAATGGGATATTTAAGTTTTTTGTTTTTCTCCCCTTTATCATAATTTTTGAAAGGGAAGTTTCAAAAGAGAGAAAATTTAGATCTCATTTTCTCTCTAAGTAGCACTGATGCTTTAAACATCCTTTTTCTTTTTTGTTTATTTAGAAGATGGGAAGAAATTTCTGTGCATTTATGTGGGCAATAATTCAACGTTTGTGCAAATTTTTTTGCATAGTAGTTTCTTCTCGTTTAACCCTCTGCCATATTCTTACTTTAGTATCCTGCAATCAGAAGAAATGAATAAGATGAAGAAAATTGTCCCAGTAATCAGAAGTCATTCCCCACAAAATCTATCTGAAAATCATTTGTGAGTCAGTCTACACAAATGACAACTCCACTGCTTGCTCAAAGAGCACACAATTTCCCTACAACTTATCAGTCACCTTCCTTTTATTCTAGAGGAATTCAAGCAGTTATGGCACTTTAAGAAGGCGAGGAATAAGGAGTGCAGGGTTATCTGATAGTTTTATTTTCCCTTTCTGTTCAGGTTTCCATAATCGCCCTTTGCTGGGACAGAACTGACAAACACTACGATTTCTTCCTGCTGGTTATATTGGAAGAAGCCTACCTTGGTTTCCTTGAAAACCTCACACATCTCATATAAAATCCTGAAAAGTATTTATTCAAAAGTAATGTAAGAATCATCCAGTATGTAGAAGAAAGATGAGGTCAAGATTGGGAGGTTGTGGTTTTGTTTTCTTTTATTTGCTGGAATTATTGATAGTTATATTTTGAAACCTAAAGAGCAAGACTAGTAATCTGCTTGATTTGCCAAAAATGAAAAAGTGGTAGAAACTGATTAGGGCATAATTGAGACACATAGTACTCATAGTTACTGTTACTGACTTGAGGAAAAATGTTTGAGCTGATGTTCTGCTTTTTATATATTTTTTAAGAAAGTGGCATACAAATTCAGGTACGCAAACACACATGCACACACACAAAAACCCACACATAAAGTGGGGTGCTTGAGATGGTACTGGCTTGAAAGAGCCATTTGTGCACATCTCTTCCCAACTCCAGTTCAGGGACTTTATGTTGATGGCTTGAAATCAGCCATGGTGGGCATATTTACTCTACAGAAATCAGCAAATGTTACAAATCTGTTTGTTTGTCATAGAGCCAATTGTTAAACAGCACACCACTGCCCTAACTGGCAGGGCATTCTTTCCTCGACTTTCCATGGCTGTTGCAGAACTGCTCATATTTTTCTGAACTATCACTGCAGAAGCATTTAATTAAGGTTTGATTTCTTAATAGCATCATTCCCAGTTTCTGTCCCGGAGGGTGGCAGCACGGCGCAGTAAAACATACCTGGGAGCTTTGTATTGGAAGGCAGCGTTAATTCCCGTTCTGCCCCCTTGGCTCTTTGATCTTGGGAAAGTCACTTAAGATCAGAGATTCTTCCCCTCTACACTGAGGATAGGAATACCACCCTGGAGATTAAACAGGATGATGTTGGTAAAGCACACACAGTGTCTGACAGAGTTAGGCTGAATCAACAGGAGCTCTCCCACCCTTCCCAGTATCACGGACTAATGGGGTTTGATGTTGAAAGGTCCCCAAGAAACGTTTTACTTCTTAGTCTCCTGCAACCAAAATCTACAAGCTGGATGAGATCCTGAAAAAGTTCAATATCTTTATTTCATAGAGAAGATCATTGACATTTAATGAGTTATTCAAGACTGAGTCTCTTGAATCCTAATAGAGTTCAGTCAAAACTCTCTCTCCTCTCCAGCGGCATCACTTTCTGGTCTCTAGGTAGAGCTGATAACTATTCGTCTCTCTCTTCCCTCTTTTCTATCCTCTCTTCTTCTTCCTTTCCTTTTCCCTCCTCTCTCTTTTTAAATCCAATTTAATTTGATTTTGGTTTTATTAAGTTGAGCTGGTGCCTTGAGGAAAGTAAAAAAACTTAACTAAAACATAGATCCTCTGCAAGAGAACATCCCACTTGAGTAGTGAAACGCTTATGCTGAAAGACATTAATGCAGATGTCACGTGGACTAACAAGATGTGAGCAGACCAGGTGACCCATGCAAGATGATGAAGCCTTGGGGGAAAAAAGTAGCTATTAGTGGTTGAATAGCTACTTAGGAAGGGTAAAAATGAAAGTCCTATTTCCCGAGAGCCTATTATGTGCCAGGTTCTGTGTTAGCAATTTCATGATTACATTTACTTTTCACAATATACCTGAGAGGTTAGATATTATATTCTCTAGTTTACAGATAAGGAAATTAAGGTTTAGGAGCAGTAAGCTACTTTGCCCACAGTCACACAATCAGTTTGTTGTGGAATTATAATTATAGTCTGTCCACCGCCCCTCTTCCCAATGGTAGGTTAGTAAGGTCAGGGTGTATAGCTTCCACCCTATTCATTTTCCTTTACTCTGATTTGAAATTGCGCTTTATGAGAAATATGCTCAGTTAATTCAGTCCCTTTAAATAGACATATTTTAGGCCATAGTTTAGACATTCTAGAAACTATTTTTAGTTTCTACTTCGAAGAAATGTTTTCATCTTAAGAGATTATGCAAACCATCTGAAGTCACTAAGACAAAAAAATCCCTACATAGGTAACACATGCTAATATACACAGTGATTTCTACTGGATTTTGGCTTTGTTATGAAGTGAGAGTCAAAAGCCGGAAGGATCTGAGGGGAGTGGGGAAAGTGCCACTGAGTGGCTTAAAGGGCAGAGAAAAGGAAGGTGTAAGGTATGGACAACAAACCACTCACTTGAAAATTTTGTCTGACTCAGCTCTGGCAAAGTTTGTCTCATAGAGCAGAAGACCTTGTTTATGTCCATCCGATTGGGTTCACAAGGTATGTAGATGAAGGGTTTTGGAAAAGTATGAGCCTCTGGAAAAAGTAAAAGATTACAATTCAGCCGGGCGCGGTGGCTCACGCCTGTAATCCTAGCACTCTGGGAGGCCGAGGCGGGCGGATCGTTTTGAGCTCAGGAGTTCGAGACCAGCCTGAGCAAGAGCGAGACCCCGTCTCTACCAAAAATAGAAAGAAATTAATTGGACAGCTAAAAATATATAGAAAAAATTAGCCGGGCATGGTGGTGCATGCCTGTAGTCCCAGCTACTCGGGAGGCTGAGACAGTAGGATTGCTTGAGCCCAGGAGTCTGAGGTTGCCGTGAGCTAGGCTGACGCCACGGCACTCGCCCTAGGCAAGAGTGAGACTCTGTCTCAAAAAAAAAAAAAAAAAAAAAAAAAAGATTACAATTCAGCCTGATTTACAAATGTCAGAACTGGGATGATTCATTCTGCGATCAGAAATGCAAATCCATAGAGGACAGCTGTCAACAATGGAATTTATTCATGCCCACTCAGTACAGAAAGCACTTCTACTTGCGCTTTGGTCTTTTCAGTCGTATGAAGCATATTCTCATAACGATTGTTAATGTATGGTGGATTACCTTCGGAGGACTTAGAAATCATCTAGGGAGGGCCTTTCATGCAGATTGTCTTATTCTCACGTGGATTGTTGATACATGATGAATTACTTTCAAAGGACTTAAAAATCTTCCAGGGAGGACCTTCCATATGCAACAACTAATCCTGAGACTTGTTTATGGAGAAAAGAGACCGGTGAAGGAGAAAGAATTTTATGTTCTTTTTTTACTTTATGCACTGAAAGGTATTTAAGTGTAAACTTTTACTTTGACTAGGGCCCATTAGAACACAATAGTGTCTTTTATATCAAGGTAATTGGCTCAGAATATGCAATTTCATGAGCTGAAAGCCAGTAAAAGAAAATATTATAACAATAATTATGGGAGCTAGCACTTATTTTGTATTTATTTACAGCAGTATCTGGTATATGATAAGCATTGGCTATCATGAAGAGTAGGAGGAAGATGGTGATGGTGATAGTGTTAGTGGTGGTGAAGATAATGATAATGTTGGTGGCAGTGGTAATGGTAATTATAGTAGTTGTAATGATGATAGTGATGGTGTGCCAGGCACTGTGCTAAGTACTCTACATGCATTGTCTCATTTAATACCTGATAACTCTGTGCAACGGTTACCAGCACTGTTTTACAGATGAGTGATTTGTCTAGTACCACACGGCTAGGAAATGGCGAAGTCATGGTTGCTAAAGCTCTCTGTCTTTGTGCTATATTTAAAGACTTTTCTTAAAGCACCTGCTTTGGTTGCTTAGCCAAGACTAAAGAAAAACCCAAATTTTCTGCTTTTTGCTTTTCTTTTCTTAGAATGGGGTAATCAAACTTTAACCATTTCCTATGATGATTATGCATGAATGCGCATACATATAACTATCTCCAAGTAGAGCAGCATACTTTTGACAGTGACTAAAAATGCATTAATTTGACGTAAACATTTAAAATAGGTACATTGTTTCTGATGAAAATTGTCATGTGCCCTGTTAGAAAGGAAGAGAAAGTTCCCATAGATCCAAGCTCTGCAAACACTGTGGTTACCAACCCAAAAGTAATCTTCACACCCACCCATTGGTCAACAGCATAATATATCAGTCATTTCGTCCACCCTCACACAAACCATCAAGAGCAGAATCTTATTAGGATCAATAATTTATTTAATTGAAAAAAGAGGATAAAATTCATTTGCAAAATGCAATAATCATAATTACCATGCAGAATTTTTCCACACTGTCACATAAGATCTGCTGTTTGTTTGATTTTGATCTAATATAAGCATGATACTATATCTACACTAAGCATGCATTTAACTGAAAAGTATAATGTACACTTAAAAGAAGTTTTGTTTGCTAGTAAACTTACTTAAGAATGTAAGGAAATGTTCCATGGAAATATTGGAAATATTTAATTAGACAAAAGACAGTAGTTTATAGGTAAAGCAGTTGTAATCAATTTTTAACAAAAATTAATAGCTATTGCTAAAATGCAAGTACTGAATTTTTAGAAATTGTGTAATTTATACTTTCTTTCTTCCAGAAAGCTATTACAAATGTCTCGAGAGACCACACAGTATGGAGCTAATAATAAAGCAATATATGTAGTTCATGATTAGTTAAATAGTAGTTGGTGAAACTTCCTAATTTGATCAAACCAAACAATATCTCTGTAAACTAGAATGATTGAAAACTGCATATAATAATACACAGAGACAGTAGTGCTTTTTCACCTCTAAATGTCTCTGGATGAGAAAGAAATTTCAGAGAGAGATACACAGAAATTTGGTTCTCACTTGTTAACAACAATAATGGTAATAAAAAAACAATAATTAACATTTAATGGGTACATAATAGTTCTGGGCATTGTACTAAATACTTAACATAAAATCTCATTTGAGCATCGTGATAAAACTGTGATAGATCTGGAAACTGAGGCACAGAGAGGTTAGATAACTCATCTTTGGTCACATAGCTCGAAAATGACAGAGAGAGGCCTTAAACCCAGAGACACAGACACCAGCTCCTGAAATTGAGCCTTTTGATGGTATGCAAAAGAGTAGAAAGCAGAACACTAACAACACTATCTACTGATATAATCAACTGCTAAATTTTGATTTCCAGATAATTAGAGAATAAGATGATGTTCATTGTGTAGCACAGGCTGCCTGGGGTCTTAATCCAGAAACTGCCATTTATTAGTTTCTTGACCTTTGATGAATTATTTAGTTTCTCCAGACTTCACTTTTCTCCCTGGTTAAGTGGTGATAATAGTACTTCCCAGAGTTATTGTGAGAATTTAAAAAGCTAAATCCTTTAAAAGTAACATGAAAACCTTATATTTAGTACTGTTACTCCTGCTGTTGCTGTTATAATAGCGATATACCTTACGTGTAAACTATACTTGCAGGGGTTGGATTCATGTGCACTGATGTTAGCAGGGAGTCCTTGAAGGACAGATAAAGTATAGATGGAGAATGGAAGGAAGAGGTCATTGCAGGAAGGGAAATCAAAGGCATAGATGTGAGAAAGACCCTGGTGTGAGTGAGAAATAATGGGTAAGTTCAGCCTGAGAAAAGGTTTCATGTAAGATAAAATAACAATGGGATTGCATAGAATATTGTATATAATTTAATATTTCATGGTACAAAATAAGCATATTTATCTTGATTCTATCTCACCTCTCTCCAAACTTTGTGCAAAAATCTCTTTTATGTGTAAAAAGCAGAAGTCTCTCATTTGGCTTAGTAATGATCTTGGGTATGTACATAATTTTCTGTGTTAACTCTCCCCTTATGTCTAATCTTCCTTATTAATTTTTGGTCTTTTTTTGATCTTTAGGCTTCTGTGTATTTCTTAACTATAGAATTCAAAACCAGGTATATATCTCCTACTGACTAATTGAGGATGGTTCCTTAGTGATGTCTGTATTATAATGTAGCATCTGCAGTAGAATAAAATATGTTTATTCCTCAGCTGTTATTCTTTCTTTTCCATACCCTCATATCCAATTAGTCTCCAGGTTCTGTGAAGTTCCACCTCTGAGGAGCATCTGGGACTTTTAGTCTCTTCTACCAGTGGCCTACTCAAGCCTTATTAAGCATCTCTTGCTTGAACTATTGTTTCTGTATTTGACATGTTCAGGTTTGTCTGCCCTGTTTGTGGCCTTCTCAGAAAATCTTTGCTTAGAGCCCCTGCAAAGTGAATGTGGATCATGTGATCATCTGGCTATAACTGATGACTGTAAGTGACAAACTAAGGAAATCAGCCCAACCAATCTGGTCTTTGCCCATTGACTCAAAAATTGACTGAAGAGATTATAGAAGTTGCAACTTCCTGTCTGGTGAGTTCAGGGTCTCTAAAACAACATGGCCTTAGAGACAATAGGTTGCCATATTGGATCATGTGCAAGAAAAAGAAGCTGATTAAGAACAGGAGACAGAAAGAATCAATGAAGAAGGAGATTATACAGCCCCTAAGAGGTAGAGAGAAGGGGATTCTTGGTTCTTAGTGGCTTCTTAGCCCAAGCTCCTATGAGGCCTTCTATGGCAGTACTGTGCTTCCTGTGTTTGTGATACTGCGTTTTGTAGCATGAATACCCCTTTACTTGAGCTCGCTGGATTCTGTTGTTTCAACCAAATATCTTCTACAACAGCTTCTAAATGATGTTGCTATCTCACCTCTCTGCAAACCACTGATTCTTAGCTTTGGCTGTATTGGAGTCACCTTAAGAGATTAAAATAAAAAATATCTCTGGGTTTTTTATCCCCAGATAGTCTGATTTAAGTGCTTTAGAGGTGGCCTAGATTTGATTGTTTAAAATCTCCACAGGTGATTCTAATCATAGAGAAGAACCTATTACAAAACCAATGTTTCCAGAAATTTTCTAATCATAATATTTGCCTAGGACACTTGTTAAAAATAGATATTCCTGGATTTCTCCTCTACATTTGGAGTGGAACCCAGGAATCTATGTATTTACTGTTGCTTGCTGGTAATTCTTATAATTAGGAAAGTTTGGGAAACACTGCTGTAAGCTGCCCTTCACATTGCTGCCAAAATAATCTTTGTAGAGCTTATACCTTACCAGCCAAAGAACCTTAAATAACTTGCCATTGCATCTCGGATTAGACCAAATACTTGGGCAGAGCATTCAAGATCATTTACAGCCTGTTCTAATCTACCTTTCAACCCACTCAAGTGCCCTGTAGTCCAGCCAGACCACACAGCACACAAGTCTTTATGTTGTTCCTGCTCTTTGCCTGAAATCCCCCTGCCTTTGCTTTTTTGCCTAGAAAACTGACACATTCTTGAAGACTCAATTCAAGGGTCATCTATTCTGGGTAGCTATTCTGCCTCCCATTAAGGAGAATTTTTCTCTCTTTTCTGACTTTCCATTAGCACTTTGTACTAATATCTATTGTACGTTTGTGGTATATATTTTGAGTTTCTGAAAGAAACTCTATATCTTGTACCCTTTAGTGTTTAGAATAGCACCTAACACAAAGGAAGTACTCAATGAACATTAGTTGAATAAATGAGTGCATGAGTAAAGATTTATTCTACTCTATGTTAGTACTTTACTTTGTTCCTTGAGTAATAGAAGACATTTTGGAAATTGGCTAGAGTTAGTTGGTATAACATTTTTGCTAATTTATTTTACTTTTTTTTGGTTTTTTTGTACTGGGCTATCATCGGTCAGCCTTAATAGGCCTCTTTAAATCAAGATCCTCTGATTTTAATAATAGAAAATATCCAGTCTAGATTCCATGTTCATTATGCCTCCTTGTTAAAATAGCATGGAACTTAAAAGTTGCCATACACTAGCATCTGTGTTAAAGCCCACATATCTGATAAAATGTAAGATGTCTTTCTCACTCTCTATCATTGCCAATATTTTACACATTCAAGGAAAGTGACTCCATGGCCAAAATGAGAAAAGCCAGGGAGTGAGGTAGAGAAAAAAAAAGCAAAACAAAACTCCAAGTGAATGTAAAACTAAGACACCCAATGCTAGAGGGAAAAATAAAAGGTGAATGAGCAGCTAATTTGGTTATAAGAGTCTATAAAGTGAAATCCTTTATGTTTTGATCCTATAAAATTTTAGGTCTTTCTAAATTTGCCTAAGCCGACTTACTTTTCGAGGGAAGAGTTTTTTTATTGTCCAATGTCTTGGTGCCAATTTTTGTAGCACAAGCTAAAGCTAAATTCGCAGCTGGTTAGCATATAATTTATTTTAAAAGCTTAAATAGGATCTTTTCCATGCAAGGTAAAGCTTTTAAAATACAAAACAGGCAAGAGCAGTGAATAGTTGTTACTTGTCTCCTGTCTACCCTGAGTGGTGTTTATGGAGGGGACTGGGTGTATTTCAGCTGAAGTACATAGTTCCAGCAGCAAATGTAGCATCCTCCTGACACTGTTCTCCAGAAAGGGAGAGGCTGTTTGTGTAAGAGTTCCGAATGTTATCTTTTGTGGCAGGGATAATGCGATTCTGTGTCAGCTCTCCCCCTATTTTCTTCTTTTGCTGAGGCACCACTATCATCAAGCTTTTGAATTAAGAATCCGTGGAATGAGCACCAAACACCAAATAAGAGAGTCATCTTTTGATGCTTGTTCTCAACAAACTTGTTGGTCCTCCTTCTAATTATTTATCATTTAGCTTTACAAAGTACTTTTTATCTGAGTGTTCTAAATAGTTCCCGGGGATTATCTCATTTTTTTACAGTGTGCCTAAGAGTAGATTTCATATCTTTTCTATTTAGTGGTAAAAATAGCAGAGATGGTCTCCATTGGACACTAGGGAAGGAGATGGTGTTAAATTCACTCTTTAGGGCCTAGGTATGTAGACTATAAATTTATCTTCAGTTCTATGCTAGGTTAGCACAAGTTCTTCCAGTCGCGTGTATCTCGGGTGGTGCTCTGTGGTCTAACTGCCTGGACATCCTTCTCTGCCAGGCTCGCTTGATTGGGAGGAGAGGAGGGGGATACTTGCCACACTTACTACATTTATGTTCTATTTAAGAGACAGACAATGAAATAGAGAAGGGAATAGTTATTTGCCTAAGAGCAAAAAGTGACTTATTATCGAATCTAGTTCCACAATAGGAAACTATTGATTTTTATCTATGCTATGTGCTCTGGTTTTAAGTCACTTACTTTTCTCTTTTCACATTATTATTATTATTATTATTATTGTCTTTTATAATGGTCCTTAACTTTAGGATAAGTTGAACTGAATGTGAAAGAAAAGGCCAATTAGAAAACGTGTGTGTAAATAGCAAAATGACTGATTCTTCAACACTCTATAGAAAAAGAAACAATCATGCTTACAAGTTTAAAAGAATTGTTCGGTTGGATGATTCTGAAAGGATGCAGCCTTGTTATTAACACTGAAAAGTTTAATTACATTTCATTACACTATACTAGCTTCTCTTAATTGCTAAAAGGGAACTATGAAAGCAAAAACAAAAATGCTAAATCTCTAGGAGCTAGATTTTCCTCACTGCTTTGTAATGTAAATGTGCCTGTGTGTATATTAAAATTCACACACTCCATCTATCTCACTGGCTTTTAACAGAAGGGTCACCTGACTTCACCTAGCGTCGTCCCCCTCCCTTTCCCAGAGGAAACCCAAAAGTGAGAGACAGGCGCGTATGTAACACAGGTTCTCATGCCGAGAGATGTAAATGCCCCTGGCTGACCGGGAATTGAGTGAGGTTGCTTAGTGGGGGGTGGGGACAGAGAAACGGAGGGAGAGAGCACAAGCGTTAGGGAGAGAGAGGGAGAGGGAGGGAGAGGGAGAAGGAGGAGAGGCAGGAGAGAGAGAGAGAGAGAGGAGAGAGAGAGAAGTGCTGCATGCTTCATCTTTGAGAGGAGGGAAAACAAAAGACCTCAGCGGCAGTTTTGTGTTGCTGTGTCTGGCTTAAAGAGGAAAATTCTAGACATCCATGTTGAAAAAATCAAAGCTCAGCGGAGACTACTTCTATCAAGGAAATTATTTTATCCGAGAATGGGTTGGATCAGTACAGGTGGTTTGAGAAGACACTGACTGAGGACCATGGAAAGGTGGCAGAGGACGTGCGGCTTCTCTGCTTCCCTTGAGCAGAGCTCTAGGTTAGTAAACTGAAACTGACCCGGGTCTGCTTTGAATATCTGTATGTGTGTATGTGTGTGTTTTCTATTTATAGCACCCAAGCCCTTCTGCTCCTCAACCCCTGGGTAAGGCAGTGCCATGTTCCACCAGATGTGAACCTAAACTTGATTCGACTCTCACTTCATTTGCCAAATGCCTCTCGTTGGCTTGCGGAGCTTTTGTTTAATGCAGCCGGTGGAGAGCCGTCATGATGTCTCCTTCTGAGTCAGAATGTGCGTTTCAGCCCTGGATTGTCAGGTGGCTGTTTGGAGAATAGTTAGCGTTTTGCTCCAGAAGGCTACAAATGCATGATTAGGTTATCGTGAAATGTAAACAGCAAATATCTGCTGACTTGGCGTTTCTTATACTGTCAGAACAATTCAGAGATAACCAACTGCATTCGCCTTATCTTAATTTCCCATATAATTGAGTTCCAATGTAATAAGTTTGAAATGGCACCCCATCAACAAAGGCACACACCAGGTATTCTTCTAGCAGAGTGTATTTTACCTCCTATTGGAGCCAGAGCTTAAAAAATAAATCTTATTGGGACCTGGTTTGGGGAAAGAATACAATATGTCATAATTAAAATAGGTTCAAGGCTTTTTTTAAAAAAAAATGAGTGGGTACAGATGTAAAACGAACACATAATTTCTCTTGTTTTTTGTTGTGCAGATAGAGTGTCTTTTGTTCCAGCCTGTGTATTTTCCTGTGTTTTTACAAAGAGAGCATTGCCTGTGCTTTCCGTGATAGCAAGAGGCTTGGATGCCAGTTTGCCATTGTGCTCTGGTCAAGAATCTGCTCTATTCTGAAGTAAACTGCCCAGAGGTGTTAGTCAAGAAGCTGGAGAAGGGTGGGGAATGGGAAGAGGTGCTTTTTTCCTCTTCCTCTTTTTTTTTCCTTTGACTCAGAAGTGTCTGATTCACATGATTTAAAGAGGAAATGGGAGAAAGCATTTAGTTTTGAATAGGATGCAGATCTGTGCCATGCTATTGCCTAAGACTATGTCAAGAAGATCCTCAGAGCTGAGGGAATCACATTTGTAATGGACTCTTTAAGAAAATGTTCTGTGAGGGTGACTGGCTGGGTCCCTTTGGACCAAATTAAGATGCGCTCTGGCAGTGCACTAGCAGCTGTGAGCTGACATTTTCTTGTGAACCTAGTGAAAAATGGCTCCATATCTCTCCTCCCGTCCTGAGGAGATGGTCTTCGAGTAGTTGAGCCTCCCTCAGCATTGTGATTTGCTCTGATCGCCGTGTTTTCGGATAGGGACGGACCGACTGGTTCCTTTCAGTTTTCAGTTTGCCTGCCTTTTTAAATCTCGGCTTGAATGGGGAGTGGGTGGTGACGGTTTTACTTCAAGTACAAACTACCCAGAGGAGAAAGAGCAGAAGCTATCTATCTGGCAATTGCAGGTTTCCGTTTTTAAAAGGGTAGATTTTATTTCTTTGGACGTGATACACAGCACTTTTTGTTGTTGTTAAGTGGGCTAGTAAACAATTTCTCTAAGAAAAGACCCAGGAGTATGTGGCACTTTACATTTGGACTTTGAGCATGGGAAATGACAGGTAAAAACATAGGGATACTTGCCTATCTTCTGTCTCCAAAAATAAAAGCTATGCTTTTCCATCTTACCATTTGTTCCCCTTTTTTGAATTGCGATCCATTGTGAAAGGAGAGAGACGTGTCCCGGTGTTAGAACGCAGGGAGGGAATGTAGTACTGTCCTGTACTACACATGTGCTTATTAAAGAATCCCTGTACTGAGCAGGGAGGGAGTGGAGGTGCTACAGCAGCCACACTGTTCCTTTTTTTAGGCTTTGGTTTGCGAAAGCTCCAGCCAGCAGAGGCAGGATGCGTTTAGCAGAGAACTGTGTATTTGAGGAACTGGTTAAGAGCCTGTGTTGTTTGGGGGTGTGAGAAATCGGTCGATCTCTATTATACAGCATTCTAAGATGATTGTGTGAGTAGGGAGTGAGTTCAGGAGAAAGGGATTGGGCTCTTCATATTTTAGGCAAAGAGGAGCAGTGTCGGGGCACTTTCCGCTAAGGAAGGCAACATGAGGATGCAAAATAGTGCAATAACGTGTGCATCGTGCAGAAAGAATAATTCTTTACATTGTATGATACTTCTCTAATAGAAATTTGAAAGAATCTCGATGCTTTCTGCAAAATGGCATGGAGTCATCTCTACACTAGGACAAGCAAGACTTTAGTACAATAATTTTAATAGCATCATAGAAACAGCTTCATAAATGCTTTGGATAATTTGCTCCACTGAAGTGTATCCCTCTAAGGGTTTGCATCATGGACACCTTCCCATAGGATGGAAGAGCACAGAATTTCTTGGAGCCTGTTTGGAACAATTTTGACAAATCTAAGAGCTTACAGAGGCAGTAAGATTTACCTCTGTAGTAGAACAACAGAAATGGAACTTCAGCACAGCATGTAGATCTGATTACTGCTTTTATATTGTAGACCATTTGACTATGGTACATGGTGTGCTTTGGGGAAATTGATGCAATTATACTAGAACAACAAACAAAACAATAGGTAATACAATAAAAACATGGATCTCAAAGTTCATGAGAGGATTAGCAGGGCCACTCAAATATTGTTAGTGACTACAGGTGAGATGGTTTTACCCTGAGAAATTTCAGACGTGAGGATGAGAGGACCACGTTGGTAAAGCCAAAGGCACTAGTTCTCCTGCTGTTTTAGAAGTCGAATGGCACTTATATTTAAACCAGATAATTTGTATGTATAAAAGAATCATGAAACTTAGGAACTTCTCACCAATGGAATTTTGTTTTAAAAGTAGCAAAATAACTAAAATGTAGAAAGGGTTCACAGAGCAGTAACCATCAGGGAAGAACTGAGAAAATACAGGATTAACAAAATTTTCTCAGTGAGTGTTACATGCTGCCTAAATAACATTCAAAATATCCATGAGTTCTTAATGAGAGCTAAAAAAGAGAAATTCGCATGTTGAAATAAATTTCTGTATTCCTATAATACTATAGCTTTGAGTTGGGAAAACAACAAATTTTCCAGGAGTAAAATTAGTTATCCATCAGATGTCTGTGGCATGGAAGGAAAAGTCGAGATTAAAAAACAACAACAACAACAACAACAAAAAACAAGTTTCAAGCAAAGGTATTTTAATCTAACTGAATTTTCTTGAAATATTTTTAAACACAAAGCTACTAACTTTCTGAGAATATCTTAAGTAGTTACAGCCTGCATTCTGACATCCATTTTCTCTATCACTTTTAGAACTCTACCACCCTAAATTCTATTTTCAATTTTTAAAAGCCTTATTAGGTGGCAACACAACATTAAATAAGCAGAGACATGATAAAACGCTCTGAGCTTAAAATACTTTAATTTTATGTTCAATTTCAGGTACATTTTTCTTCTAAGTCTGTCATACCTTCAGCTTTTGCTCTTAGTCACACAGCTTGTGGCAATCTCACTAAGACCTCAGCTGCTTATTCCAAAGATAATAGATTTTTAATATAATTGGAAAAAATAAATAAAAGCATATTGTTATTTTGACTGCATTAGGTGATACTTTAAAAAAGGTTAGAACCTTCTTATGATGTGAATTATCAGCCCAAATAATTCACAGATATCAGAGGTTGAAGCATGTAGTGTATATTTCACACACGTCAAGACATATAAAATATACTAAGTCTACAATAGGAGAGGCAGTTTTTTTCCCCTAGTTTTCATCACATAAGCATGTTTTCCAAAAGCCATGCATTATTCTGTTTTCTCCCATGGACTCTTTACTCATTCTCCCAAGGCACACCAAGAATACATCATAACCAATGAACATGATAGTGATATAAAATGTCCTAATCAAGTTGTTTGAAAATTTACCATATGGGAGAACACAGTCAGAACAGGGTTTTTTCCCCCCTCAGTAAACAAAGTCGAACTTTGAAGTCTTTAAGGAAAGTATTATAACAATTATGTGCATTATGAAATAAGAGACTTATTGCCAGGCAGTTAGCCAATGGGGGAGAAGCAGCGAGCCTAACTGATGACTCTAATCAAAGCATTGCAGGTCAGGAGTTCCCATAATCGTAGGACCTCAGCTGAGATTCCAGAGCCAGCTGTTCAACTTGTTCACTTTTTTTCTCCCTGGGGCTGGGGATAGGGGAAATGTAGGGGAATAATACATTAAATAAGAGATGACTTTTGCTGTAACATAATCTCTGAAATAGACTTGCAAGCAATTCAGCCTGAAGTTTCTATGACTTTCTCCACCCAGCAAGAGATTCCAGTTGACTTTGGAAGCCACTCAAAGTTTCATTGGAGTCAAGGGTCTTACCAAGCACTGCTCACAAAAGTATAAACCCAGCCTAACAGGAAAAGCAGAGAGGTAGAGGCCGTCTCTCGTCTATAGCAGAGAACTGAGCCCTCTGGGTCCTTTCACTCAAGGGACCAGAAAAGCTTAAATGCCAAGCTAAGGAATTGCTGGCCAAGTGTTGAAGGATTATTGATCTTGGGTTCATACAGCTCTTTAAGAAGAGCCTTTCTTTCAGCTCTTATAAAGCTTCATGTTTCCTTCTATTTCAGGGCCTTAGCGCATGCTATTTCCTGTGCTAGAACACTTTTCTGCCCTCTTTGCTTGCTCAGACATTAAATTGCCTCTCTCTCTATAATGCGCTCAGGGCTCATTATGTTTTTTCTTCATTACACTTACCAGTTTTTATTTTAATGTTTAGTTTTATATTAATGTCATTTGATTAATGTCTGTGTCTGTCAGGAGGCAGGACCTTCCGAAGTTAGGGTCTAAATTCATTTTGCTCACAACAGTATTGCTAGGACCTCAAATCATGTCCACCCATGTATTAGATGTGCACTAAACATTTGTTAAATGAATGAATACATGAATACTAAGGCACCAACATAGTGGAAAAATATAGTGTCACTGGCTTTGGCTCAGCAAAAAACAATTCTCTTTATTGGGTTGGTTAGTCTGGAAACCTGATAGGTGAACTACACCAAGGTAGTCCCAGGATCTCCCTTTAGTCAAGAATTTCCATTGAAGAAAGAACACCTGAGCGCCTACTGTTATGACATTTCAAAATAAGAACTTTGGTATTCATATCAATGAGTTCATAGGATCAATTATAGGCAAAATTGTAATCTGTCTTTCCCTCTCTGTTCCTCCTTCCTAAGGCACCTCTTTTTCCAAATCTCATCGTCCTTATCTAGGCCCTTCTAGATCTCATAGTTCTCATCTGACAGTGGCTATGTGCCTTGCTCACTAAGCTGGTAATTAGCTTGTGAGGCCTGAAAGCTCACCTAAGCTGTGAACTCTCCTAGGGATATTTGCGTTTTGAACAAAGTTGTCATGTACTGATAAGCAATCTGCTTATTCATATGAGAGGCTGTAAAGCAGAATATAGCACAAAGCTTGCCTTTAGGGAGCTTACTTTTAAGTTGTGGAGCTGGGATTTATAAGAAACAATTGGCAACTGTTCTAAGAATTTGTGATCAAGAACTGTATTTGGATGCACAGATTTTAATAAAACTAGAGCATGAAAGAAAGGATTTGTAGAAATGGAACTTCAAGCAGATTATGACCAATAAGTGATATCTGAATTATCAGATAAGAGGAAGAAGAATAGTTTAGTATTTTGGGGAAAAAATGAATAAAAACAGTCAATAAGATTTAGTACAAAGTGTGTTAAAGTTCTTATACAGAATAATACTCATGTTTATTTTCCTAAATATAAAAGACATATATAACTTTTATTCATTAAGATTTTATTTATTTATTAAAGTCATAACCTTGAGATCTTAGGAGTCAGAAGAGTTAGCAATCATATTCCTGGACACTGGAATTTACTTCCCATTATGCCTTGATATACCCTGTCTACCTCAGCATTTAAAACTAATCTCAAAGAAGTTTTCTGTCAGAGGTGCTTTTAAAGATTTGTTTAGCAATATTGATCGCTTTAATTGAGGTTTATTGAAAGTGCCCAGTATAGCTCTCCTGTGGTTCATGTTCTACAAATACATCATCATCTTATTGATAGATAGAGTTTTCATTTCATTGCAGTCAGCCTAACACCTTGTAGAAGCTTTAAATTCGCACCAGTGCATGAAGAGGGGAAGTGTTCTTTTCCTTTGGCCTTCCAGTTGTCCATCAACCACTGCACTAGATAAAAATAATTTTAAAGCATGTTTTTTAGTAGTACTAAGCCTCTTGTTTCATCCCTATGTTCAGTTTGGAGGTTCTCTGTTGAAAATCCTGAAAAGAATGAACAGAGCTAAGAAGCTAGAAAATATCAAGCTGTATACATGTAAGAAGAAAATGAGAAAATTGAAATTAAGTGATTTTGTAAGTAGAACGGGTAACCTGTAACCAGCCTTCTAGTGAAGTTTCTGATATAAACAGTTTCCATTTTAGTGGTTGAGTTTTACATTAGGTGCAGGAGTTGTTAAAGCCTATGAGAAGTTATTTGGCTTAGTTTTTGGATTTGCCATGTTTAAATGGAGATACTGATCTCTTTAGGGTAATTCAGGGTATATATCTGTCTAGAGCCCAGCTATAATACTATAAGCATACTTCATGAATAATACTTTGCACACATAGTCCTTTAGGTGCTCTCACCATTATAAAGGGAAGAGACAAAGAATATAAATTGCCCTTTTGAGATATCAAAGACGGCCTCTTATACACACCTTTCAATTACTCTTTCATTATGCGCTAGGTTAAACAGACACTTCAAAAAATGAAATCTTTCCATCTTTTTTTCATTTCAAAAGTGAAAACACAAAAAGAGGCTGGGATTGGCTAGTAGTTTATTAAAATCTGCTCATGTGGATCCCCAGGTTATTATAACTCATTTCCATCATGCATGCAAGACTTTGTATGGTGCTGCATATGGTATGTCTTATTTCCTAATATATAATTGCCACTCTGGGAACCACAAGGCTTTGTTTTACGATTGGTGCATTAGAGTTTAAGAAAAACCTTTGCTGCTTCCATTTATCTAAGTCAGGGACTAAGAAATTGGCATTAAACTATTACTGTATCTATTAATAGTTCATGTGCCCTAAACCTGAAAGAACACATTTAACTATGACTGGTGACTGGCAGGCCTTTGATGAAGTTATCAATTGTTCATTTCTCATGCTTCTCTCTCTCCAGCCTACAGAATGTTCTGTCTAGAATTGCCTGATTTAAAGTCTACCAAAGAAGTCTGGAAGTTTTCTTACACTTGTCTTAACAACCATTCTAGCCAGTGTACCAACCAAACTATACTATGTTATTTTATGCCTATGAGTATTTTACACATTTTTTCCACTGTCCGGAATGTTTTCTTCTAAGTGAATGCTAAAAGACACAGGTCTTCTGTGAAGCCTGGCTTGATCAGTACTCCCCTGATCCTAGGAAAAGTTGGTTGTTCCCCATAATTATACACATGCACACGTATGCATGCATGCCACATATTTATTGTGCTTTTCTATTTATAATTCTGTTTCTATCACTAGAGTACACTTTCCCCAAACAGACTCATTTTCTTGATTATCTTCCTATGTCCATTGTCTAATACAGGAGGTAGCACAGTTCATATATATTTTAGTTATCACTTGAAGAAACTGATCCTCTCCTTGTCCACATCATGGAAGGAGGCATGTAATGTGAGTTTTTGAAGTTAAATGTTTCAAAATCTCTCGTTTGTTTTAACCTGTGTTCTTTGCAGTCTCCATTTTACTAAAGCTGAAAACAAATATTAACCATACTAGAAATCACCACTGTAAGTTTCTCTAAGAAACTATAATGTAGTTAAACATCAGCAATGAAAGGTAGAATGAAAGAAAATTGGGCTAAATAATTTGGTACATGAAAAATTAATTCCGAATAGTGTCCATGCCTCACGTTGGTCTTTTTGCCCAAACTCACGTGGCACGCTCTCCATTGGTGTTCCTTTATATCCCATCCACTGTTGCAATGAGGAGGCGAAGGAGAGATGTCTTATCTTTTTTCTAGAGCTTTGCTGTTTTGAGTGTGATCTATAGACCAGCAGCATCAGCATTGCCTAAGAGGTTGTTACAAGCAGAATCTTAGGCCCCAATTCTGCATAAAATATGCAGAATCAGAACCTGCATATTTTAACAAGACCCCCAAATGGTGCAATTCTTCATTGATGTTTGAGAAGCAGTATTGTAGAAAACCTTTTTATGAAGTTACTGTCAATTTTGCAGCCTACAGCTTGGCTAGTAACTCAGAGACAAATTGTGACTATGGAAGATTTTTTTCTCTTCTCAAGTTATGGAATGGGAGCCCTTCTCTCTTCAAGTCACCCATCTCTTGCATGTCCTGTGAAAGAGAGTGAAATGAAGCTTGCTAGAAGCTAGTATCTTCTTCTTCCCAGACCAACTTCTGTTATATACATTAGCTAGCAATGAAGTGAAACAGGAGAGACTAGAATTGAATCTGGCCTCTGACACATATTAACTATATAAAGTTAGGCAGCTTTCTTAGGCTTTTTAACTTCTTTTTCCTCTTCTGTAAAATGGAATACTTCTTGGTATGGTGTTTTGACGTTAGAAGATGAGGATGAGAGTTTATCTCCTATAGCATGCTTGGCACATGGTAGGCACTCAATAAATAAACAGAAGCTATGGCTCACATTATCTTACCCCAGTTCTTCCTGGCTCCTTGGTAAAAAGCAGAGCTATAATCTCTTTCTTCTGATATCACCTTCTAAATGTTTGCCTCAGGTACCTCTTGAAAGTAGACACTGAGGATTCCAATTTATTTTACTTTCTGCTACCTGAGTTCAAGAAAACAAACTAATGAACACCATATGCTTCTCTCACACACATGCTTACATATTAGAATAAAATGTTCCTGGAGATACAAAGCAAAAGAAGGAACTTATATTCCTGATCACATCTTCCTTCTTCCAATAAAGCAAATTAGGCCATTTCTCAATAAGATTGTCAAGGAAAGTTAACATCTGAATTTGCTAGGGAAAGGGAGGTACTTCATTAGCTAAGATAGAGAAGGAATTTAGCTTGGGAGCATAAGAATTAAAATCCAGTTTCAGGATTCTAATTCTAAGAACTGTCATTGCATGGTGATTCTTTTTTAATCTGGGTGCAAATTTTAATATTGGAACTTTTACACTATTATTACACTCTAGCTGACAATGTAGTCTTAAAAATATTATGTAATGAAAAAAACATATAGGTTATAAAAGGCAAGTGTTCACAGGGAAATTGTTCAAAGCAATCTCTTTTACTTTATTAAACACCTAACCTGAAAGAAAAGAAAATTAAGATGTCTATCTTGGAAAATAGGGAAAATGTGTAATAAAAATTTCACACATAAACTTACAATTAAGATACTCTACTATTGTTAGTCAGCATATTATTTTGTCATAGCAATATGAAAGAAAATAACAGGTATTTTGTTTAATTAACAATTTTTGATCACAACTTTTTATATTAATATCCTTTCATATAACTAATGAGTTTATCACAATGTGATATTCAAATTCTCACATCGAAATGAACACTGCCACATTAAGTTTGCCATTTTAACACTCGCAACTAGAGAGAAAAAAATAGGACCTTCTAATTAACTTTTTAAAATTCTCCTTTTAATTACACAAATTTTAAAAATCTAATACAAAGCATCCCCCCACCATGCCCTGAAAAAAATTATCTACTTGTGATTTCATTATTTTTAACTGATTCTTTTGGTTTTAAATGAGGTTTATATCATCTTAGTGCTATATGTCTTATCCTAGAAACAAATTCATAATTAAAAAGTAAAGCAAGCAAAAGATATGATTTATCTTTATATTTTTATGCAGATAATTTTAAGTAAGCCCAATGTTCAAATTCGAAGTTTTAATAAAATACTAAAATATTTATAGTTTATTATTTTTATTATCATTTCTGGCTCTGGTAGACTTGTGATTACTTAATATGGAGAACTACATTGTGTTATTTTCTTGACACTGATTTTTAAGGAAATTTATTTCTGACAATGATTTTCCCAAAAATATATTCATGTAGATAGAGTTGTACTTTTATTCCATGACTTAATAAGTGCCTTAAGCACAGATTCAATATCTACTGTGTGCCAGATTTGAGTTAGATGCTAAAGATACAGAGATAGTTGTACCTATGAGAAGGTCATAATTTAATGTGGGAGATAGACATGTGAACAAATAATATGAATGTGACAAATTAACCACCATAATAATATAATGAGACAGGAAGGAATAAATCACTCTACCTGGATGTGACTTAAGGTGTAGAGAAATCTTCATAAGATCTTTGAGAATGAATATCACTCTCTCATTGTATTAATAGAAAGAGGAAAGGATACTTTAAACAGAAGAAACTATATTGGTGAAAATGCATTAAGAGAATTATTTGCACAGAAAATGGCAGCCCAGTCAACACAGGCATGGGGCAATGTGGACAATGAGGAGAATGAGGCCCATTACAATGGGGAGACTTCTTATGGCAAGCTCCACAGTCATGAAGCTATTTATTTCTTTTCACATAGATGTGCATACAATGCTGTGGACCTAGTTTATAACACAGAAAGAACTTTGATGGATATCATTCTTCTCAAGTGCATTTAAGCACTTGCAAACACATTTTAAGGTGGAGACTAATCAAAGAAAAGGCCAGAAAAGTAGAAGTCAGACAGAGTAATTGTAAGTGCATTCAATCCTGTGGCTATGAGGCTTTGAAGTTTTTTTTCTTTCTTAAATGGAAACCATGCATTGTACTTCTAGCATACTCCATTCATCCATACTACAAATATTTATTGTATGCCCTAAGTATTCCATGGTGTGTATAAAAGAAAACAAAAGAAAAAAAATTATCATATACCTGCTGGAATTTAGGCACTGTTTCAGGTGCTACAGCAATAAACAAAACAGGAAAAAAAATTGTTTTTCATGAGAGAGACCAACATTACAGAAGATAACTCAGTAAAATATATAGTATGTTAGATAGTGATCACTACTAAGAGGAAAATAAAGAAAGTAGGAAAGGGGAACATTAAATGTCTCAAATTAGGGAGAGGGGAAAAGAAATTTGTGGAAAGGAAGCTAGAGAAGGCAATACTAAGATGACTCTGAGTCCCTTGAGTCAAGTCTTGACAGAAGTGAGAGTGCTATCCATGTGGTGGACAGGAACAGAGATCTTTGTTTGCAACATGCTAGGTTTGTGATGCTTATTAGTCATCCAAGAGGATTGGTCAAGTAGGCAGTTGGGTTTATAGTTCTAGAATTTAGGAGGGAGTTTTGTGGTATAATGCACATTTCGGGGGTCAGCTGCCCATGGTGGTGTTTAAAGCCATGTGTCTAGTGACATCATCTAAGGACTGAGTGTGGAAAGCAAAGAGCACTTTTCTGGGCTGTACACGGGGCACATTTAATAGTTGAGGACAAAAGAAGGAACCAGTAAAAGAAATTGAGAAGTCATAGCCAGAAAGAGAGGAGAAAAGAGAGAGTGGTGTTCTATCAACCAAGTGAAGAAGTGTTTCAAAGAGAGAACGATCAACTGTGTTAGAAGCTGCAGACATGGCATATGAGATGAGTACTCACTAATGTCCATTGGCTTTAGTGACATGAGGAGTTCAAGAGAATAAGACAAGAAATGGAGGCAGAGAGTGCAGGTAATTATTTGGTTTGGTTTGGTTTTTACTGTAACAAGAAGAAATATTTGAGAAATAAGACAGTAGCTGGAGGGGAAAGAGGGCCAAGAAATGGAATTTTTTAAAGCTAAATAAAAAATTGTAGCATGCTTTTATATTAAAGAGAGTGATTTAAGAGCAAAGAGGAAATTGACAATTATGGAGAGAGAGAGGAGAACTTCAATGTCTTTAAGTCGGTTTTAGGGCATAAAATCCAAAGCACAGGAGAAGTAGTTGGCCTTTTCCAGGAGCATGGCCTAACTTTTCGTGTTAGCAGGAATAAGATAGTGCTTGTGGACAAAGAGGTAGTTAGGTGGGGAGATTTGGTGGTGGGAACTTGTACGAGTTCTCTTCTGATTACAGAAATTTTTCAGTGAAGAAGGAAGCAAGAATATGGTGGAGGATGTATTGGAGACTTTGAGGAGAAATGAGAAATCCTCATGTCTAGGCAAGTAGGAAAAGGAATGTTCTAGAGAAATATAGAATGATGAGGGGTAAGGGCCCACCTGAAATCAATGGTCATTGTTCTATAGCCACCAGAGAGATGTGCATAAGACTTGGAGAAAACAGAGAGATGGATTTAATCAGGGTTCTGGGAATGATGAAGCAAAAGGAGCAAGGGAATGAAGGTGAACGCGTTAAAGGGACTACAGTGATAAATGAGAGAATTCAAGCTGTGCAGTTAAGGAATGAGGTGACAGGAGTGGCATGAGGGATAATGAAATCTGGGTGGGATCAGCAGATTGAAGATGTCAGGGATCGAAGGGCTATGAGCTGGCATTGTAGAGGAGAGGAATCCCATACTTGTCTGTTTGGAAGTATCTGATGTCAGATTCTTCCACTATACTCTCAGGCTTCATGGTGTTGCATCAGAATGTCTTGTTTTAAAAATTACCCTATTTTGTGCAAACATGGCTTCTGTCATGTATTACTATCCATTCCCACTAGTTGGTTCATTCTCTGAAGTGGCAAAACAGTAAGTTTTGCAACTGCTGTTGCAGTTGCTCCTATATTCCCATTAGTCTCAGGAGAGAAGAAAAAACAACTAAAAATATGATATTAGTTAATGATGGAATCAACAGTTATTTACAATGTGTAATTATGAATCCATATCATTAATATTACCAGACTGATGTTCAAGTTTACTTTCGTGTTGATAGAAGCACAATAAAAGTCTTTATAGTAATTACACTGGGGATTAATTTGTGCTTATATGAATGGATCCCAGACTCAGATCCCCACTTGGCTGGCGAGAGCTCTGATCTCCTGCCTGACTCCTGCCAGTGTTCTCCTTCATATGTAGTTGAGCTGTTCTCACACCCGCCATTGTCTATAAGATCTGTCCACCTGACAGATCTTGTTTCAGAAAACATGAAATGTACCTGAAGCTAGGTGTAAGTGGACCCAAGCTGTGGGAGTCATATTCTTCCTATAGTATCCTGGGACTCTCTCACTTGGATCCTATTTGTTTCTGACACTCTTAGGATTGTTATGCATATTAATATGGTGTTTGGGGTAATAAATGAAAAGGTCAAAAGATTATTCTCGATTATTCTGCAAAATGTAGTGCATCATTTTTTATGACTGTGACCCATCTTTCTGCAAACAGAGCAATTGGATTTTGAAGCCTAATAACTTAATATCAGCTACTTAGTCAGATATCTTGATTTGTCATCCATGTAGAATTGTGGCTATGGAATTGAACAAGCCATAATCCTGTGACACCCACGGTACAACATTTTGGCTATAGGAAGAAACAACACAATTTTATCAGTGCCTGAATTTTTGCTAGGTCAAACTTGTTTGTTGAGCTGGGATTTTGTTCTGTAGGGAAATATACATACTTCAATAACCAAAGAAAAGTAGCTACACTTCAAAATTTTATATCAAACTTTATACCTTTGGAATATGGTACTTACATTCTTGGCAGAAGCAGGTGTTACAAGTTCTACCAAGCATACCATCAACTGGTGCCTGAAATTATTTTGTCAAATCACAAGATGAATGTCTTCATGCTATTTGTGGATCAGACATTCAGAGGTATTTGTCTGCCATGTAGATACATAAGTCTTTTTTCATAAAGATACACAGTGGCTTCCAAATTGTGATTTTTTTGTTATCATATATTCTGGGTGCTTTTATTATCTTAAATAAAATGCATATTAAAAATGGATAGCCCATAGACTCTTCAAAACATGTTTAAAAGTAAAGACATATTTTCATAGAATTCAATTTTCCCATTACAAATATAACATACATTAAGCCACCCCTTTATATGAATGAACATTTGAAACACTCTAGTACATGTTTGTGAAAAAACAAATGAAATTAAATGATTTTCCTAAGCTAGTTACCACCAAGGACAGAACTAGGGCCTCCTAATTTATTCTCTACTGTCTTTTCCCCCACACATACTTACAGAAAGTTATTCTTGAGCTTAAAATCATTTAGTGACTTGCCTGCTCTGAGAAATTCTTATCCTTTTAGGAAAGCATATTATTAAACTTCCAGTTTTAAAATGCTCTGCTAACTTAAATAATAGGATGTTGAACATAGTGTAACTGATAGTACCTTGGCCTGCAAAGGTTGAATTTCAGTGCATTTGAAAGTAAATTCTTAGCCTTATAATACATTTTTCATAATCGAGAACATCCATCAAGGTGCAAAAAGGCATGCTAAAGCAATGAGGGGCATTAAAGCAAATAGCTTGGTAGCGAAAATATGAATGGACTTTCTCACTTAAAGTAAGCTGACCTGAAATATCAGGATATTTGCCTTCATTCTCTGGCTTCTTTTAATTTGTTTTAAAATGAAGATGCAAGTGATGAAGGAAGCTGACAAGTCAATAGAAGTGGATAGTTTGAAAGCTGTTTTGATTCATTTTAGTGAATCATTTAGCATTTATATTTAAACATCAAATCCAATTTCCCAATTAATTTCACAAAAGAGATGTTCTTTATATTGATTGCCCAAGTGTGGTCCCTGTTTGTGTCAAGAATATCTAACTTGGTGATGCTAACAAGCAATGTTCTTAAAACTGATACTTGCTTCTAAACTCAGTACAATTTTAGAGTCTCTAACAATCTTGGAGAGTGCAAGCTACATTCTTCAAAATCATTTTAACTTAATATGGAAATGTCAGTGAGTCCATGTACTTCATAATGGACATTTGAAGTATAATTTATTTTCTTTGAGTTTATCAATACTTATCATTACTTATAAATACTTATCAATAAGTATTTTATTACTTTCAGTTTTCATTTATTTTTATATTTACCATTTTGTGTGCTCTTCATGTCTTCCTAAATATCCAAGTTTTAAGATACCCGTTTTCTCTGGCTGAAGGAATTCTTTTACCATTTCTTGTTGTGTGGATCTGCACAGTATAAGATGATTTTCAACTAGTTTTTACTTATCTGAAAATGGCTATATTTCACCTTCAATCTTGAAGGATAATGTATTAGATATAAAATTCTCAGTAGACAGTTTTTTGGCAGCCTTGAGTTTTCTAGCCTCCATTGTTTCTAATGAGAACTTGGCCATCATTTGTAACATCATTCCCCCATGTATAATGTCATTTTTCTCTGATTATTTTCAAAATTTTGTCATATTTTCTGTTTTCAACAATTTGAAATTGAATTGATTATG
>RJWJ010014978.1:0-36950 GCA_004363605.1 Indri indri | reverse complement strand
ATGAACCACCCAGATAGGTTGCAATAATGTCCTTTTTCTGTTCCAAGATCCAGTCCAGGATCACACTTTGTATTTATTAATAGTTGTCATGTGTCCTTTAGTCTGGAACAGTTCTCAGAATTTTTTTGCCTTTCATAATGCTAATACTTTGAAGAATACTGATTGATAAGTTAATTTGTAGAATTTTCTTCAATCTAGGTTTGTCTGATAATTCCTCATGATTGAATTCAAGTTATGCATTTTTTGCAGAAATTCCACAGAACTGATGTTGTATCATCCTTACTGCACCTTATCAGGAAGTCCTTGGTGATGTTTACTTTGATCACTTGGTGACTACCACTTTATTATAAGGTTTTTTTTTTGTACTTAACAGATATTTTGTGGGGGAGGTACTTTGAGATTTTTGTAAATATCTTCTTTTTCTCACTATACTAGTTGCTCATCATACACCAATTTTAGCATCTATTGATGCATATTGTCTGAAAAAATTATTTATTGTGGTGTTGACCAAATGGTGATTTTTTTATTTCCATTATTTCTTCTACCTTTA
Organism: Indri indri; assembly: GCA_004363605.1. Classification (NCBI taxonomy): domain Eukaryota; kingdom Metazoa; phylum Chordata; class Mammalia; order Primates; family Indriidae; genus Indri; species Indri indri. The sequence continues at coordinate 36,400 of RJWJ010014978.1, read as the reverse complement.
TTAGTTGGAATTCTACTATAAGGAAGAATTTTTCTTTCTCATTTATGTTTTTTTCTTTTTCTTTTTTTACCTATCAGTATGAACTCATGGTTTCTTATTTTATCCTATGTATTATAGTTCATTATAGTCATTGTTTATTTTGTAGTTCAGTTATCCTAGGCCATTGAGAGGCCTTTCAAGTTGGCTTATGTTTTCTTTTTGACATGTTTCTATCTTTTCTTTTTTGCACTCTGTTAACTTTTTGGCACCAAAAGACATTCAAGTCTTATGCTTTCCCTGTCTCAGCCCTGGTTTTCTCCAAGGAAGACCTTAGTTGCTTTTAGTTACAGAATTATATAAGAACACAAGGTCTGGATACTAGGTAATCTTGTTTAGTATTAGGGTGTCATTGGCTCTAGGCCCCCTCAGTTGTCTGAGCTAGGAAATATGTATGTTTACTGAAATACACATCTATATTATTTTCTATTTCTATTTAAAACCATCTCGTGAAACTTTTGTTGATTGTAGATTGTGTTAATAGTATGAAGAGTTAATCCGGTAGTAGTGAGAAGGTGCCGGAGAGATGGGAAGCATAAGAAATTAATTTTATTGTTTAATAGCAGTGGTTCTATTTTTGTGTATGGCTGAGATAGTAGAGATAACTGTTGTAGAGTACAGATAGCATGATGATTCTCTAAGGATGATGGGAGAGTAGGATGTTATTCCAAAATATAAAATTAGTTCATGCACTTTAGTATTTGACTAGCGTATTAGGAGAATGTTTTAAGTGTTTTAAGAAGTTAGGGCTTGAACTTAACTTTCGAAGACTCTGTAAGTCTGGATAAGCAGAGATAAGAGGGGCACATACTGGGTAGAACAGGGCATTTGTTTTGGGAAGTAACTAGTGATAGGGTTGGAGCCAGATTATAGCTACCTTTCAGTGCCCAGCTTACTGAGGAATCTTATAACTAGATCCTTTTCATTTTTATTATTACTCCATCATGTGTTTTAGTTGAACATTTCATAATTTCTTCTGATTCATGAGGGTGCATTAATTAAAATTTTAATCCTTTTTTAACATTTTAGTTATCATTGTTCTTTTAGTACATCAAAAATTTATATTAAGAGCTAGTTATTTTCTCATTGTATTCTACAACATGTGTTTATGTTAAATATGTTAGTTTGGGCATATTAAACCCTGCTTGATGTGACTTGCCTGTCATCTTGTACCATAATATGCCAAATCAATATGTATTTGCGCTACCTATTATATAAAAGGAGCTATGGAAGAAAGATACTAATACATAGAAATAGTTCTTGTCTATTTGGATGAGAATGAAGAAACAAATCTGAGACGTTTAAAACATATTTATATATGAGATTTAAATAGATACAAGGCAGAGTTAAACAGATATCACAAGTTAGTAAATGATTAATTAAGTGCTCAGTTAATTGTACAAATATAAATTGCTGGACCTATCCTTGTTGTATTTCCAAAGAACTTTTGTCAGATTATCTAGAAAGATTAAGGAAAACTCTTTGACACAGTCAATCAGTGCTCAGTCCGAGATACCATTCAGGATCAAAGAGGTTTTCTCCCCCTCCCAACTTGTGGATTTGTCTGCAAAACAGACAGACTAGGAGAAACCAATAATTGTTGATTCACTCTACTTTATTCGATTGTATGTGGTCAGGGTTAGCCAATACACTGATCATTTGGCAAGTTTATTAATAATGTCTAGTTCTGTATCTGGCCAGAGAGGATAACAGAAGAGTAGAAGACCTGGTCCCCCTTGCTCATGGAATGTTGGGGAAACTGGGTGGCTAAAGCAATGAGTCCTGTAATCCATAGGGAGATTTAAATCATACATCCTGCACACCCAGAACCAAAGCTCTCAATAGGAAGGAAATATTAAATGTAAAATCCCACCCTCATTCCCATACATGATATTTTAAAAGATAGTGGCTAATACAAGAAAATGTAAGTACTATAGCAGTTGTGAGTTGTAGTAGGTGGCACTGGAGTTGCTTGATCAAGGAGATAGAACTCAACCTGAACCTGAAAAGGATCTATCTGTGTTTTAGAATGGTTGATTTGGTGGTAGTTTTTAAGATGTAGTGAAGGGGAATTTTTAGAAAATTATAACAGGCTTTTGTATGATAATCAGAAAATGAGCCTGAACTAGAGTTGTGGCTGTGAAGATGCGTAAGAAAGAGATGTACGTAGAGAATCTAAAATAAAGAATTGTCAAAACTTAGTGATTACTTGAATCTATAAGTAAGGGAGAGGGAAGTGATACTGACTGTAGGCTTCCCTGCCCAGATGGCTTAGCTTGTTGAATTAATACAAAACGCTTGAGTTCAGGAGTCTGAGACCAGCCTGAGCAAGAGCCAAGATCCCGTCTCTACAAAAAAATAGAAAAATTAGCCGGGCATGGTGGCGCATGCCTGTAGTCCCAGCTACTCGGGAGATTGAGGCAGGAAGATCGCTTGAGCCCAGGACTTTGAGGTTGCAGTGAGCTAAGATGACACCACTGTACTCTATCCCAGGCAACAGAGCAAGCCTGTTTCGGGGGGCAAAAAAAAAGTCGCTGAGAAGGAGAAAGGGAGAGGTGCAGTGGCCAATTTTATGCAGAGGATATAATGTGATTAGCTTGAAGCAGTTTGTGGTGAGAGTGAACATTTAATTGGAATTGTCCAGTAGACAGGGTTGTGGAAATTGAGTTGAAATAAAAGATCTGGGATGAATACATATTCGGAGGGTTTCTCAGTACATGTGATGATTGGAATATTTGAACAGATGAAGTCTTTGGGGGTTAAAGCACAAAATAGTGAGTTTTGTAGAAGACCTTCACTTAGGCAGTAGGAAAAGGAATTAGATTAGAAAGAAGATTAGAATCATAGAGTAAATGAGTTGCCCATTTTGTGTCAGATTTCTTCTGGTCCCATGCTGTGTAACAGGTTAGGGGAATGGGGTTGTCATGTTTGTCACACTAACATGAATTCCTGTGCCATTTCCCAGAATAGGTCTTAAATGGGTTGAGCAAGTACCCTCAAAACATACTGTTATGCAGTGGCTTTGAGTGAATGGCTTCTGAAGAATACTGGTTGTGGGAGCCAGACTGTAAGTTTGACAGCATTCATGAATAAGTGGGTGTTGTAGGAGTTAAATGGTTATACACTACTAGTTTGACAAGTTATTAGTGAAAAGGAATGATGACTAAAACAAGACCATGGAAAGAACAGGCAAAGGATTTAAGTCAAGATTGGTGGGGTGGGGAAGGTGAAGCTTAAGTAATATTTACAGTCTTAGAAGAAGCTGGAGGAGAGAAAGAAATTAAAACTGTTAAAAGGAGGGGACAGTTGAAAGAGATAAGATTGTAAGAGAACCAACAAGAAATTAGTTATAGAAATTAGTGATGGGAGATTCTTATTGAAATTAGAATACAGTCAGCATAACTGTAGGAGTTATACTTGGGAGGCATTCAGTGAGGCAAAAATGCCTAAAAACCCTGACCTACTGACTTGTTCACGGTGAGGGCAAAGACCAGTGAGAAATTCTGAGATAAGAAGGCGACGTTTAAAACAGCAATAAGGGGAATAGGTTATAGTAACTGTACTCATTTCACTTGAATTGCTGCTTCTAGTCTTCCAGTCTTCTAGTTATGCCGGGAACAAAAAAGGTAATGTTTCAAGAAAATTAATAAGATTGCCTTATCTAGCAGTGCATTTTTAAGTATGAAAAAATTACTCAAGTCTAGATATTAAATAAAATCTTATTTTTATCATGTTTTTGTCAATGTCATTTATATTTTGTCAGTGTAAAAACATGAGGCAATTGGAATGGATAGACTTTGAGGTCCTTTCAACTCAAATTCTGTGATTCTCTGAACAATCTGTTTTTGATGTCTTGCTTGAGGAGATTCTTATAATTAATCAATGACCTGAATAAGTTCAGAATATGCCTATTTGCACAAAAATTTGGATTAGAAGACATTATTATATTGAGCCTCAGTGTTTGATTTGATGTCTTGTATTTAGTTAGCCTTTCATTTCTTCCTGCCTATGGGTGTGTAGGTCTTAACTCCTTTTTTCTTTGTTATGAACTGGTATTTGCACATTAGGCTTTCTCTTTGTTTTCTTCCTCTCTATTAAGATAGCTTGCATTTGTTCTGCTCCTCTTCCTCCCTCCCCTCTTTTTTTATTAGGTTTCTGTCTTTTTGAAATTACTTGCATTTTCTTCGTGGATTGTGCCTTTTTATTTTTTTAAATTATGGTAGAATGTACATAATATAAAATTTACTATCTTAACCATCTTTAAATGTGTAGTTTGGTAGTGTTAAGTACTTGGCATTGTTATGCAGCCAATCTCCAGAACTCTGTTCATCTTGTGAAATTGAAACTCTATCCACTGAACAATAACTCCCCCATTTCTTCCTCCTTTCGGCCCCTGGCAACCACCATTCTACTTTTTGTCTCAATGAGTTCTACTGTTCTAGATACCTCACATAAGTAGAGTATTTGTCATTTTGTAACTGGCTTGTTTCACTTAACATGTCCTTACGTTTTTCCATGGTTGTAACATATGTTAGAATGTCCTTTTTAAGGCACAATATTCCATTGGACGTATATACCACATTTTGTTTATCGATAAATCAGTGGACGTTTGTGTTGCTTCTACCTTTTAACTATTGTAAATAATGTTGCTGTGAACATGTGTGTAATAATATCTTTTTGAGACCCTGCTTTCAATTCTTTTGTGTATATGCCCAGAAGTAGAATTGTTGAATCATATAGTAATCCTATTTTTAATTTTTTGAGGAACAAACTGTTTTCCCATAATGGCTGCACCATTTTACATTCCTACCAACAGGGTACAAGGGTTCCACTTTCTTCACATTCTTGCCAGCATTTGTTATTTTCTGTGGGTGGTTTTGTCGTCGTTGTTTTAATAGTTGCCATCTTAATGAGTGTGAAGTGGTATCTCATTGTGGTTTTGGTTTGTATTTCCCTAATGATTACTGGTGTTGAGCATCTTTTCATTGCTTTTTGGCCATTTGTGTATCTTTTTTGGAGAAATGTCTATTAAAGTCCTTTGCTCGTTTTTGAATTGGCTTGTTTCTTGTTGAGTTATAGGAGTTCTTTATATATATTCTTTTTTTTTGAGACAGAGTCTCACTCAGTTGCCCGGGCTAGAGTGCCGTGGCGTCATCCTAGCTCACAGCAACCTCAGACTCCTGGGCTCAAGCAATCCTCCTGCCTCAGCCTCCCAAGTAGCTGGGACTAGAGGCATGCGCCACCATGCCCGGCTAATTTTTTCTATATATTTTTAGTTTTCCGATTCATTTCTTTATATTTTTAGTGGAGACGGGGTCTCGCTCTTGCTCAGGCTGGTTTTGAACTCCTGAGCTCAAACAATCCTCCCGCCTCGGCCTCCCAGAGTGCTAGGATTACAGGTGTGAGCCACCACGCCCGGCCATATATTCTGAATTTTAACCCCTTATCAGTTATATGATTTGCAGATTATTTTCTCCCATTTTATAAGTTGCCTTTTCATTTATGTTGGTTGTGTCCTTTGACGTACAATGTTTTTGATGTAATCCAATTTATGTTTTTAGTTTTGTTGCCTTTTATTTTGGTATTATATCCAAAAAGTCATTGCCAAATCTAGTGTCATAAAGCTTTTCCCCTGTGTTTTCTTCTAAGAGTTTTATAATTTTAGCTCTTACGTTTTGGTTTTTGATCCATTTTGAGTTAATTTGTGTATATGGCATAAGGCAAAGGTATAGCTTCATTCTTTTGCATATGGATATTCACATTTCCCTGCACCATTTGTTGAAATGAGTTGTTTCCCCTGTTGAATGGTCTTGGCACCTGTGTCAGAAATCATCTGACCACGTATACGAGGGTTTGTTTCTGGGCTATTGCTGTTCTTTTGGCCTGTATGTCTGTCTTTATGCCAGTACCACATTTTGTGTGTGTATGAGGGAGGGGGGATTACTGTAGCTTTGTAATAAGTTTTGAAATCAGAAGGTGTGAAATGTCCAGAATTGGATTTTTCAGTATTGTTTCGCTATTTGGGGTCCTTTGAGATTTCGTATGAATTTTAGGATGGATTTTTCTATTTCTGCAAAAAATGCCATTGGGATTTTGATAGGGAGTATATTAAATCTGTAGATAACTTTGGGTTATATCGGCATCTTAACGATATTAAGTCTTTGCCCTTTTATTTCTGTTATATTTTTAAATAAAATTTTTTCAGTTTCTTATTTCTAAAGTTAAAATCAAGAACTATATATTTCATTCTTACAACATCAAAAGCACTAGCCACTGTGGGAGAAATAAAGGTGCTATGACTGATACAAGTTTTTAGCCATAGATGTTATTGTCAAAGAATTTATAGTCTAGTGCAGGAGATGAGAAATAGATAAATATAATGCAAGTTATAAAACCGATGCTTTCAAAATAGTATAAAATGCTGTATGAATTTAGGAAACGACAAAATTACCCTCAGCCAGGCTTTATAATGCTGTTGCCTCAAGTGTGCAGTTGGAAATTCTTGCATTTATGATGGTCTTCAGCATCTAGGGCATCCATAGTCATTACGGAGAGCAGATAGAAATTCAGGAAGCTTTCTGATTGAGGTTGGGCTGGGGATGAAAATTGGTGGGAGTATAAACTTTGAATTTCCAACCAGTGAAGACGTAAAGAAACCCTTGCTATTGACTGTGGGAGTGGTTTGCATTTGTCTTTCAGGGTTTTTAATCATTGTACATGTGTAATGCAGGAAAACTATCTACAGCAAATGTTGATTATAGATACTGGTGAATTAACAAGTGTAATAGTAATAATAATCATTTTCTTCTTACTCTTTGGGCTTAATTTCCATGAACAGTAATAACAGATACACTGATAAGAGTCATTCATAGTAGGTTTGTTGTACATTTTGAATACCGTATTAACTCTTCGTGTGTGGTCAGGCTTCAAACTTTCCTCTTTTCCTGTTGATTAACTTGATGGTTTGCTTAACAAAATTGAAGGTAACACTGATACATGGTAAAAATTGCATTAAGCACCATTCATACTTTGTTTATGTAAAAAGCAATAATTTAAGTGAAGTAAGGTTTCCTGTTAGATAATTGACCTTAAAGTGTATGGGCATTTAAAATGGTGAAGCCATTTCCCCTAAAACTTGTTGGCATTTAAAATAATAAGATGTAGAAAAATGGCATTTAAATCAATGAGTTGCATCTTGTCAGCTTTTTCTAGCTCATTGCTTGAAATGTCAGCAAGCCGTGGGTAGCAGACAAGTCTGTAGCTATAGGCTCACAATCTACTTGGGGAGGCTTTTCTAACATTATTATAAAACCTGCATGAATACACATGCTTTTAATTCCCATATTTTCTAAACTCTGTGATATGAAATCAAAACAATATTCCCTGAATTTGGAGAATCCAAGCACAGAGTAGGAATTTAGACTGGAGTGGCTTTAAAATGTCCCTTCAGTTCTGTATCACACTTGTGAAATCTAGATCATCTTACTCTTTCCTAATGAAACTTGTCATTCTATCTTCCATTTCCTTTCCTGAGGTTTTATCTCTTAAAAAGAAAATAAATAACTACGTAAGCATTCTCATCCAGTCTTACCACCCAAAACACCTAAATTCATAAGGTGACAAATATTAGAGTTACAAAAGAAACTTTAAGAAATGTTAGTCTTTATCGTTTAAAACTTACTGTTTATCGCCCTAGAGACTGAATTCCATGCAGACATAATGTTGTTACTTTATTTATTCAGTAATATCTTTCATGGACCAGTGGAGCCACTTTTGTTACAGTTCCTAGAGAAATTTAACAGTTCTCTTTATTGGGGGACAGCAAACTATGGCTTGTCACTAAATGTAGCCTACAGCCTGTTTGAGTAATGTCCTCAAGCTAAAGAGTTATGGAAAAAAAAAAAAAATAGGAAGATAATGCAGCAGAGACTATGCGGCCTGTAAAACCCAAAATATTTACTGTGGCTCTTGACAGAAAATGTCCTACTCTGTTTTTAATATCTTCACCAGGTCCTTAAGATATTAAGAGATGCGTAAAAGTCATTAATTTCCATATCCTACTTATTACTCTCTTTGCTCTTCATCCTCAAATCAGATACCAGCAACCTGAAACAGAAGCAAGTACAATTTAATGGCAGGACAACTGGGATTATCGGGGAGAGACAAAGGAGATCTGGCTTGTAGGAGAAAAGTAGGGCTCAGCATTCATCCAACCCTACTTTTTTTTTAGCTTTTTATTTTTATTTTTTTCATTTAACATAATAGAATGTGAAATGATAACTTTCTATTTTGAAATAATTTCACACTTACAGAAAAGTTGTAAGAGTAGTACAGAAGTTTCTATATACCCTACACCTAGATTCACCAGTTGTTGACATTTTGCCACATTTGCCTTATTATGTATTTTTGTTCTTTCTCTTTCATAGTAACCACAATACACAACAGACATTTCTTGAACCATATGACAATAAGTTGCAAACATCATACTTCTCATAGCTCTTTAATCCTAAATATTTCAGTATGTCCCTTTTTCCTAAGAAAAAGGACATCTGCTTAACCATATCATGTAATTACCAAAATTAGGGAAGTTAACCTCGGTATAATATTATCTATACCGAGGTTAATCTAATCTAATCTATAACTTTTATTCAGATTTTACCAATTGTCCCAGTGACCTTTATATTACCCCCGCCCCCTTAGTTCAAAGTCCAATTTAGGATCACTCATTGAATTTGATTTTCACTACTCTTTAATCTCGGATTATTCCTCAGTCTTTTAATGACAATGACATTTTTAAATAGTATAGAACATTTAGGTTCTTTTAGGTTTCTTTTATATTTCTTTATGATTAAATTCATAACATTTATGCTCTTTTGGCAGGAATATTAAATAAGTGATATTGTATCCTTACTGCATCATATCATGAAGCACCAGTGTCAGCTTAGTCAAGCGATACTAACTTTGATCACTTGGTGAGGTTGATGTCTGCTAGGTTTCTCCAATAAATATTACTACTTTTCCCTTGTAATTAATAAGTTATTAGTGGGAAGATACTTTGAGACTATGTAAATACCTTTTCCTCATCAAACTTTCATTCAGTTTATTTTTAGTATCAGAGAGAGTTTCTTGCCCGAATCAGTTATTTTTCCAGTGGTTGGAAAATGGTGATTTGTCTCCATTTTTAGTTGGTGTTACACTGTGAGGAAGAGCTTAAGAGCTTTCCCTTCCCCCTCCATCAGTTTGGAGTTAGGATTCTTGTTCTGTTCAATAGGTTATCAGGCAGTGTCCCAGGTTTTGTCAGTGGGAGCCCCTTCAGGCCACCTCCTACATACTTTTCACAGGTCCCAGTCTTTTTATGAGCACTTTCTTATGTTCTGGTACACGACGTTCTAGGTTAATCTCGTCCTTTCCCTGCTCCAGCACTGGAATCCATTTTTCTAAAGAGATCTGGTTTCTTCAGTGAGGAATTACTGATGCTCGTTTACCCCCTTTTTTGGGGCCAATCTATGTACACCTTCAAAACACCAGCCATTGGGCAATAGTCAACCCATTTATCATGATTTATATTTTTTGGATATAGCAAAAAATACTGAAATGCCATCAATTCATGGCCACTGACAGTATGTCCTTTCAGAATACTGTGTGAAAGTAGTGGATGGAAATTACAGTGTACAGGTTTTTGACTTAAAAGTATGCTTGCCATTTGGGGGAAAAATATTCACATGAACATTTGAAAATAAGTATCACATTTCTTTGTGACACTGAAAATGCAAGTAAAAATCACTTTTTAAAATTTCAAGTGATTAGTTCAAGAGTTGAAAGTAATATCTTTAGTATGTTTAATACTTTGAACTTATTTTTAATGATTTTTTTAAAATTGAGGTAATATTTACATATAATAAAATTTATCCAAAGTGTACAGTTTGATGTATTTTGTTAAATGTATACAGTTGTATAGTCACTGGCATAGTGAAAGACACGGGACAGTTCTCCACCCTAAAATGTGTCTTTGTGCCACTTCGTAGTCTGTCCCTTTCCCAGACCCCCAGACCCATGCAATCACACCTAGCTTTACCTTTTCTGGAATTTTTAATAATGGGAATCGTAAAGTAGTCTTTTATGTTTGACTTCTTTTGCTTAGCATAATTTTTGAGATTGATTCTTGTTTCTGTGGTAATGTTTTGTTCCTTTATATCGCCAAGTAGTTCCTCCATAGCATGGATATGGTACAATTCGTTTTATCCGTTCACTTTTTTATGGACTTCTGAGTTGTTTTCAGATTTTGACTACTATGACTTATTCGTATATGTCTTTTTCTGAGCATATATTATCATTTCTCCAGGATCAGTACCTAGAATTGGAAGTGTAGAGGTCGTGTGCTAAGTATATGTTTAACTGTGTAAGATATTACCATATGGTTTACCAAAGTAACTGAACCATTTCCATCAGCAGTGTAAGGCAATTCCAGTGTTCCTCATATTGTCAACACTTGGTATTATCAATCTTTTTAACGTAAACCATTCTAGTGGATGTGTAGTGGTATTTCATTGTGGTTTTAATTTTTATTTCCCTGATAACTGGTGATGTTGAACATCTTTCCATTTATATATTTTATATGATGTATTTGTTCAGATCTTTTGCCCATTTTAAAAAGCATGTTATTAAGTTGTAATAAATATTTATATATTCTGTATAAATGCTCTGGTCAGATACGTTGTAACCTATATGTTCTCCCAGGCTGTAACTTGCCCTTTTCTCAGTTGTGTCTTTTGAAAAGCAGAAGTTTTTAATCACAACGAAGTTCTCTTTAATCTTTTTCTGTTAAAATTCTTTTTTTCACATCCTGTTCAAGAAATCGTTGCCTAATCCAATGGCAGATGTAAAAGAAAATCTCATGTTTTCTTCTAGAAGTTTAATGGTATTAACTGTTATGTTTTGATCTCTGATCCCTTTCTAGTTTAATTTTCTATGTTGTGTGAGAGTTGAGGTTTTATATTCCAAATGAAAATCCAATTGTTCTAGCACCATTTGTTGAAAAGACTGTCTTTTCCCACATTGAATTACCTTAACACTTCTGTTAAATCATTTGACCATACACGTCAGTATATTTCTGGACTCTACAGGCACACCTTGGAGATAATGTGGGTTGGGTTCCAGACCACCATAATAAAGCAAACGCCACAATAAAGCAAGTCACACAAACTTTTTGGTTTCCCAGTGCATATAAAAGTTATGTTTACATTATACTGTAGTCTACAGTGCATATACAAGTTATATTTATACTGTACTGGTGTTTAAATGTGTATTATGCCTAAAGAAACAATGTATATAATTGAAAAATATTTTATTGCTAAAAAATGCTAGCAATCATCTGAGCATGCAGTGAGTCATTCATTTTTGCTGGTGGATGGTCTCGATGCGGATGGCCACTGACTGAACAGGGTGGTGGTTGCTAAAGGTTGGTGTGGCTGTGGCAGTTTCTTAAAGAAGACATCATTGAAGTTTGCTGTGTCAGTCGATTCTTCCTTTCAGGAAAGATTTCTCTGTAGCACATGATACTGTTTGATAGCATTTTAACCACATTATAACTTTTTTCAAAATTGGAGTCATTCCTCTCTAACTTTATTGCTGCTATATCGACTAAGTTTGTATAATATTCTAAATCCTTGTTGTCATTTCAGCAATGTTTATAGCATTTTTACCAGGAGTAGATTCCATCCTAAGAAACCACTTTCTTTGTTCATCCATAAGAAGCAACTCTTCGTTCAAGTTTTATCATGAAATTTCAGTTATTCAGTTACATCTTCAGGCTTCACTTCTAGTTCTGTTGCTATTTCCACCACATCTACAGTTCCTTTCTTCACCGAAGTCTCGAACCCCCCTCCAAGTCATCCATGAGAATTGAAATCAACCTCTTTCAACTTCTGTTAATGTTAATATTTTGACCTCCTCCCATGAATCATGAATGTTCTTTTTTTCCCCTCTCTGAGTCTGCTTGCTAGGGAAACAAATGTTCTTAATGTTATCTAAAGTGGGGAATTCTTTCCAGAAGGTTTTCAATTTACTTTGCCCAGATCCATTAGAGGAATCACATCTATGGCAGCTGTAGCCTTACAAAATATACTTCTTAAATAATAAGACTTGAAAGTCAAAATTAATCCTTGATTCATGGACTGCAGAGTGGGTGTTATATTAGCAGGTAATGAAAACAACATTAATCTCCTTGTACATACATCTCTTGGATGACCAGGTGCATTATCAATAAGCAGTAGTAAATATTTTGAAAGGAATCCTTTTTCTGAACAGTAGTTCTGAACAGTGAACTTAAAATATTCAGTAAACCATGTGGTGAACAGATGTACTGTCATCCAGGCTTTGTTCCATTTCAAGAGCACAGGAAGAGTAGATTTCACATAATTCTTAAGGGCCCTAGGATTTGCAGAATGGTAAATGAGCATCGGCTTAAAGTCACCAGCTGCATTAGCCCCAAATACTCTTGTCACTTGTCTTTTGACACTTTGAAGCCAGGCATTGACATGTCTAGCTATGAAAGTCCTAGATGGCATCATTTTCCAGTAAGAGGTTATTTTGTCTGCATTGAAAATCTGTTGTCTAGTGTAGCCGCCTTTATCAGTGATATCTCAGCTACATCTTCTGGATAATTTTCTGCAGCTTCTCCACCACCACTTGCTGCTGCTGTTTTGTTTGTTTTTTTTTTTTTTTTTTTTTTTTTTTTTTTTTTGAGACAGGGTCTCACTCTGTCACCTAGCTAGAGGGCAGTAGCGTGATCATAGCTCACTGCAACCTCAAAGTGCTGAGCTCAAGCAGTCCTCCTGCCTCAGGCTCCCAAGTAGCTGGGACTACAGGCATGTGCCACCATGTCTGGCTAATTTTTCTATTTTTCATAGAGACAGGGTCTTCGCTCTTGCTCAGGCTGGTCTTGAACTCCTGACCTCAAGCAATCCTCCCACCTAGGCCTCCCAGAGTACTAGGATTACAGCCATGAGCCACTGTACCCAGCCAGCACTTCTCACCTTGTACTTTTATGTTATAGAGACAGTTTCTTTCCTTAATCCTCATGAACCAACCTCTGCTAGCTTCCTCGCCTCTGTCAGCTGTCATAGAATTGAAGAGAGTTAGGACCTTGATCTGGATCAGGCTTTAGCTTAATGGAATGTTGTGGTTGGTTTGATCTTCTATCCAGACCACTAAAACTTTCTGCATATATAAGCAATAAGGCTATTTTGCTTTTATATCATTCATGCATTCGCTGGAGTAGCACTTTTAATTTCCTTCAGGAACTTTTCCTTTGCATCCACAGTTTGGCTCACTGGCACAAGAGTCCTAGCTTTTGTCCTGTCTTGGCTTTCAACATGCCTGCCTTCCTCACTAAGCTTATTTCTAGCTTTCGATTTAAAGTGAGAGATGTGCTACTCTTTCTTTTACTTGAACACTTAGATGCCATTGTGGAGTCATTACTTGGCCTAATTTCAATATTGTTATTATTTAGCATACCATACATAATAGATTCTTTTAGAATTCAGATATGGGAGAGGAGAGATGATATGAATTGTTTTCTTTAACTTCCTATCTCCTGGCTATTTGATTAGCTCTGTGTCATACAAACTTTTTTGTTTGTATTGGTTTATTTTATTTTGATATACATACATACAGTGAGGATAAGCTATATTTCATTTGTATATTGTTGCTGTAAATGTTTAATGTGGTGACTAGGTGCAACTGAAAAAAGTATATGGTTTTGTGCTGTGTTTTTAATCTTTGGTTATTGTTCTGGATAAAAACAAGTAAGCAAAACAATCATTTAACTAGTGACAGTTATCCTAAAATAATCATATAAATTCTAGAAATCACTATCTTAAGGGCATTCAGCAAATGGAGAAACATTTGCTCATAAAAATCTGTCAAATTTCAGTAAGAACAGCAAGAGTATGTGGTATTTGAGCCATGTGACCTGCTCCCACTCACCTCCCTAACCTCAGCTTAAGGGAAGCTCTACTCTGAATGGCCAGGGCAGACAGTAAACATCTCTCATACCCTCTAGCTTAGTGTTGTATATGCTCTCTGCTCTCTTCTAGGCTGGTGAAGTCAGGGGCTCTTTCCCCCCCCTCAGCCTTTTCTCAGAGTGGAAGTCTATCCCAGGCATGATAGGCTGAGAATACTGGGGCCAGGTTGCTCCAGCCCCAGTTCCTTTATAGGGCAGAGGTTCCATGCCAGGGGAAATAAGTCAGTGTGATTGTGGGCTACCATTCTTACCCAGCACCTTATTCATAGAACACAGATGTCACTTTAAGAGAAGTGGATCATTGTCCCATCCTCCAGTTCCAGTGCAGTGGCTCAAAGGTTCTTCCAAGGGAAAGGGCAAGCCTAAAGAACAGAGAACTCCACAATTCTCCCCAAGGGGACTATTTGCAACAGAATTTAGGAAAGCTCATGACTAAAGGTATTGAAAACAGTGAAGATCTTTTGTGAACAATTAAGAGGAGGCTGGTAGCTCCATGATATTAGTAGCAACAAGTGAAATAAATGACAAACCTGTTAGAAGTTTAACAGAAAACTGGAAAGAGAGATAGCTGTGAGCCTTCCTAGGGTTGGAGCAAGTCTCAAACACTGGCAACACTTTGCCTCTGTAAAGGGACCAACTTTTACTGGATTAGACTATGGAGCAATTTATGCCCCAGGTTGTGGCAAAAACAGTAGAACAGTCGACTAACAATTAGTGAAGGCTAACACCTAGGAGGAATGAAACCAATCATTCCTGATGGATGGGGAACTGTTCGTGCTCAAAGCAGCACCCTCCAAAAAGTGATAACAGAGCCTACACACTGCCGGTGAAATAGACTTAAGTGAACTAAAGAGGGACATTTTCTAATATTAATATTAAAAGGGCCTGTCCATCAGGAAAACATACTTATGCATGTACCCAACAAACAGAGCCCCAAAATGCATGAAGCAAAATCCAACAGAATCGAAGGTAGGAATAGACAATCCAACAATAATAGTTAGACATGTCAATCCCTGACCTTCAATAATGGAGAGAACATTGAGGCAGAGGATTAGCAAAGATGTGGAAGACTTAAAAAAACATTATGAATCAATTAGACGCAACAGACATCTATAGAACACTCCACACAACAAAAGCAAAATATTCATTCTTCTCCAGTGTAAGTGGAACATTCTCCAGGATAAATCATATACTAGGCCATAAAACATAAATTTTAAAGGATTAAAGTCATACATAGTATGTTTTCCAACCGTTTCCAACCATGGTGAAATGAAATTAGAAATCAATAACAGGAGTGTGAGGAATTCACAAATATGTCAGAATTAAATGACATACTTCTAAATAACGAATGGATTAAAAAAAAGAAATCAGAAAATAGTTTGAGGCCAGGTACAGTGACTCATGTGTATAGTCCCAGGAACTTGGGAGGCTGAGACGAGAGGATCACTTGAACCCAATAGTTCAAGGCTACGGTGAGCTATTACACCACCACACTCTAGTGTGGGTGACAGAACAAGACACTGTCTCAAAAAAAAAAAAAAGAAAAGAAAAAGTTTGAGATGAATTAAAACAAAAAACATACCAAAACTTAGGAGATGCAGTTATCGATGCTTAAGAGGCTGCCTATAAATGACTATTTAAAAAGATGTCAAATCAGTACTATAATCCTTCACATTAAGACACTAGAAACAGAAGAGCAAGCTAAACCCAACATGAGCAGAAAGACACAAATAATAAAGATTAGAGTAGAAGTAAATGAAACAATATAGGAAAAATGATAGAGAAAATTAAAATCAAAAGTTGATTCTTTGAAAAGATCAACAAAATCCATAAACCTTATCTAGGGCTGATCAAGAAAAGAGAAGACTCAAATTAGTAATCATGAATGATACAGGAGAAATCAAAAATAAAAAGGATTGTATGACGAATGCTCTGAACAATTTGTATGCTAACAGATAATTTGATGAAATAGGCAAATTCCTAGGAAGATACAGACTACGTAAACTGACATAAGGAGTAGAAAGACTGAATAGGCCTCTGTTGCATGTCGAATTGTGTCCCCCGAGAAAATGGGTTGAGTCCTAACCCCTGGTACCTGAGATACCAGGGGTTCTTATATTTTAATTTATATTTGAAAATATAATAGTTGCCCCTCATCTGAGGGGAAATATATTCCAAGACTTTAAGAGGATGCCCGAAACCACTGATGGTGCTGAACTCTATATATACTGTGTTTTTCCTATACGTACATACCTATGATAAAGTTTAATTTATAAATTTGTGACCGTGAGAGATTAATGTGGGACTAGGTTAGTTGTCTGTATTGCTTTATATTAAAGGGTAGCCTGAATATTACATTAAAGGAAGTTTAAGTAGAGATATGTTGTTCAGTGTCTGACTTAAAATGACTGAATGTAGGGCTAAGGAGTTAAGTACAGTTTATGCCACATAATGTCTGATTTTTAAAAATCACTGAACAATGAAATGGTGCCAAAGTATAATACAATTGAGGATTTTATTGGACTTCAATTGATGCCTGTTTCTAACACCTTTTAGATGTTAAATCAGTATCAAAATTACATTATTATTCATTTTTAAATATTAGTAGTTTCTTTAGCCTATAAAAAAGAGTGTTGACAGATACAACTATAATAAAGGTTCTTATGGTTTATAAGACTTAAAATATTTTGTTAAAAAAATTTTTAAAGTGCATTTTAATTATTTTTAATGCTATGTTTACTAGTGCTTTCTACATGACTTTCTTTGTTTCTACCAAATACAGATTCATTCCTTTAACACGTTTTTATTTTTACTTATTTACTTATTTTTCTTTTCTTTTCTTTTTTTTTTTTTTTTTTTTTTTTTTTTTTTTTTTTTTTTTTTTTTTTTTTTTTTTTTTTTTTGAGATGAGGTCTCATTATGTTGCTTAGACTGTTCTTGAACTCCTGAGCTCAAGTAATCCTCCCACTTTAGCCTCCCAAGTAGCTGGGATTACAAGCGAGTGCCACTGTGTCCAGCTAAAAAATTTTTAACAATTTATATTGCAAATTTAGTGTATCTTATATAGAAATGTTAAAGGGTCTTTATTTTAGTTTGAATATGCAAGTGAGTTCTTCATATTAATCTATTTGTTTGCAATATGTAATTGATGTTAAATGTTTCTGCAAAATACATGTTTTGGTTGTGCTCTTGACATAATTGTCATGAGAAATCATAAAAAGCTGATTGCAAATATCAGTGGGTATATTAAAAATCTTTGAGGAAATGATTTGTGCGTTATAACATGCATTCAGTGTGTTTAATTTCTTTGCATTGTGCCAAGATGTGTCCCATTTTCATAGTGCAATTTTAAGTTTTCCATGATGAAAGTAAATGCATGAATTTATGTACCGCAGTGATTTGAAGTAAATTATAGGGACTAGAATTTAAAGAATACTTAAAAGGTGCACTTTGCTATTCTTTATGTTCTTATTTTCTATTATTGTAAGATACAAGAGTGGAAGAAGTTCAAATCATTATCAGTTTAGTACTCCTGCAGTCTGGGAGCAGATGCTGGGAGTTTCTGGGATGAGTTTAGTGCAGCATATTGGAACTTCTTGGTCAGAGAAATTTTCGATCGACATTTTATATTGCAAAGATGTTCAAGTGTGTGTGTGTGTATATATTTCTTTTGTTTATATATATATAAACAAAAGAACTACAGTGCTTACACTTAGAACATTCATTCTGTTTTTCAGTTCTTTTTTCTAGTGCTGCTTATTAATGAATTTTACAACCCACTAAAGTTTTGAGAACCACAGTTTGTAAAACAGTAATCTAGGGACAGAATTATGAACCCAAATAAATTTTTTGAGTTTTTTTCCCTAAGGGCCCTTTTAAAATGTTTGTGTTTTGTTCTGGTGAAAACGGGTCTCATACTAGGAAGGCAAACATGATCCTCAAATGAGATTTGGGGTTTAAAAACAGTTTCTTTTTTTTATTTAAAGAATCATTATGGGCTCATCATAGTGCCTTATGCCTGTAGTCCTAGCATGTAGGGAGACCAAGGCAAGAGGATTGCTTGAGGCCAGAAATTCATGACCAGCCTGAGTAACATAATGAAACCCTGTCTCTACAAAAAATAGAAAAATTAGCTGGGCATGGTGGCTGGCTCCTGTAGTCCCAGCTACTCCGCAGGCTGAGGCAGGAGGACTGCTTGGGCCCAGGAGTTGGAGGTTGCAATGAGCTATGATGATGCACTCTAGCCTTGGCAACAGAGTAAGACTCTATCTCAAAAAAAAAGGGCATATGTCTACACTGAGTTGCCTGTGAACTACTGTTGTATAGTATATAATAGAACCAATATATTTGGTTGCCCAAGGAAATTTTCCCTTTGGTAATTATATAGTTTAATTAGAGTTTATCTGTAAATTTTGAACAAAATTCGTAATCAGAGAACATGGATAAAATCCACCAAAGTGTATGTTTATACTCATTTAACTTTTATATTAATACCTTTGTGGAGATACATTTTACCCTGATTTGAAGTTTTAAAATATTTTAATTGTATTAAACTAATTTGTCTTATTTGCTGTTAACATTTGTCTTTGATTATGCATCTGTGCTTTTGATATTGAATGAGAAAAGATTTTTGTACAACTGTTTCACCAAATATTTTTACAGGGACACTTAGTCGGTCTGGATGAACCAGCTTCGGGAGCTGGGCAAGAAGCTCTGCTTAAACAAGAGCAAGCAAAAATCATTCGATTCGAGAGACAAGCAGAAGAGTTCCTCAATGCAGTCTTTTACAGAAAAGGTTGGTTTCAGAGAAGAATGACTTAGCATCTGCTTGTCTTGTTTTAATCTGCTTAATTTCAATGTCATTTTAAAAGTTACTCTTAAAAATGTTTTTCCTTGTTGATACACTTTATATTTCTCTATATTCCTTTGGTCAGGTTAAATTTGGAACAGGGTTAAGGCAACCTCTGTCCCCCCTTTAGGCTCTGAAGTGATGGTGAGTTTTAGTTAAATAGTTGAGAGAAGTACTATGAAACTCTGAAAATTATAATATCTCAGTACTTCTGTATTTGCTAGACAGATTTTCTTACCAAGACAAGTTACATTTTAATCACTGATAACTATAAATAAACTGTAAATTTTTGGTAATTCTAACCTGAGATTTAATTAGAGCAGAAATATAGTTATGTCTTAAAATTAGACTTATAAGCATTTTTTTCCTCCACACTTTCACTGAAATTTTTTGTATTGTTAAAATTAGAGAAACTCATTATTATATAATAAACTTTCCCCCTACATTTGAGGTGGCATAAATAGCTTCACCTCTGGCATTTTTTTCAATTTATCTTTCTCCTTGAACTTTTATAAGTTTATTTTACATTTCTTTTGAAATAAGAAAAGTTCTCCAGTCATAGAGTCTTGAGGTTTAGAATTCTTCATGGAGACATTTACTTCTTTTCGCTATCCACAAAACATAATTGCCATCAACCAAGACCTTAAGAAAACTTTCTTTTCTGATCCATTCTAGTGAAGAGTCTTTACTTACAATAAATTCTTCCTAAAGGGATCTGTATTTCTTAGTTACACTTCTCCTCTAGTTCCAAGAGGGAGATTTCCATGATAGGTTCTAAAAAAGTTTCCTATAAACTCCCAATAATTTCGAATATCCTTATTTAACCTTCAGCAGACTCCGTTCTGTTTTCTTTAATATTTCTTCATATGTTCTAGTTTACAACTCTCATTCCTCTGAAAATTCTCTTCTTCCCTCTGAATTTTGATTGTACACTGGTTAAAAGTCTGATATATGCTGGTTCTAATGGGTTTGTTACAGTTGGATACCAGCTGGGCTTCTACTTAATGTGACCAATGTTTTCAAAAGGTGGTATGAGGTGAAATGTCACGTAAAATTAAGAAATGCACAGATTATTGTTTTTCTGTGGCACTTTTTTTTCCAGTGTCTTCTGTTAGATCCCTAGGCAAAATTAAATCTTTTAGTACATCCTTACTTCTTTTTTAATACCCACTAGCACCCTCTGACCTAAATCTCCCAGCCAAGTCTCCCGTGCTCACCTTATCCTCATAAAGTACCTTGAATTCTAAAATTATGTTCAGAATAGTTATTTTAGTTTTATGAACATTTGTTTTATTAAAATAGTTTACTTTTATAGTATAAGTGACTGATTTATCAGTTTATTAACCAAATAAAATATCTTTTCTGCTCCTGTCCTTTAGGATGTATACAGGGTCATTGGTCTTATGTGTTGTTGCAGCAAGCTTCATTATCTAAAAAGAGGAACTCCTCTCCCTGGTTTACCTGGAGGGACTGCTTTCATCCACTCTTTATTTAGGGGGCATTAATGAGGTCAATCATAAGAGGATCGCTACACAGAAATTCTGTCCTACTTCTCTGCTAGTCCCATCCCTTTGGCATAGATCATAACTTTAACATTAAAGTTTTTATAAGCTTTTTTATTTAGAAATTAAATTTTTGGGCATAACCTTTAGGGGAGGGGAATTCTTACCTTGGAATCAGTCTTGATAGATTTCAAGAGATAGGAAGCCTCTGAAATTTTAAGTTATGTTTGTTTATTTGTTTCTATACTGGCACGTGAAGCTAGGAGAAAGAACTATTGCTTTGGAATTGAAAGTTCCCTTCCCTTTGCTTTATGTATGGCTATTGTTATTTTTAGATATCTTATTAAATCTCTTGAAAATCTTTCAAAGATGGGCATTAGTACTTTTCAGATTAATACCAGAAGTGTTCAGTATCTAGGGATGTGATGGGCACTTTAGTCTGAAGAGAATATTTTGTTTTTATAAATAATTCAGATGTTTGGATTTGGTCCTCTGTTTCCAAATATTGCAAATTGTGTATTTTAAGTAATTGAGCGTGCGTAAGTTATGTGTGTTTAAGTAGAAACGTTTGCAATAAAAGTAGGCTTTTGGGATGTGTACTGTAATAAATATTAATTTAAGAACAGTATACCTTCTACAGCTGTCATAATCACATTTTTTTTCAGCTTTGTGACTTGTATTAGAAAATTTGACACTTTTTCTAAAAGTTAAATTCACATTTTAAAATATACAGGTGGCTATGATGTAACACATTTTTCTGTAGTTTTGTGTTGATCTGATTTTTTGCTTTTATTTGATTCAATTGTGTTCCCTTGGGCAGGGTATGTTTATAGATATGTGTTTTAAGTAAGTCAAAGAATGAAATCTGTTTTAAAAACATTCAAAAGATACAGATATTTAAATGGCAGAGATGTCATTCATGTGAAAACATTGAATATGTTTTGTCTCATGATTATGTTACTCATTCAGGAAAGATACGAGATATCCTACAGGCATTTAAAGCTCAAAGATAGAGGTTTATGGTCTTTCTCCTAAAATCTTTGACTCTTTACAGAGCTCTTTTGTCATATTAATTTAGTAATACTAGTTAAACACAGACATTTCATAAATTATTTCATGTTGCTTCCTATTTGAAAATATTCCTCTTTTTGTATTATATATTCCCCAACTTTTCAGTAGGAAAAGCATACACTAATATATTAAAACTTGGGGGCCAGGCACAGGGGCTCATGCCTGTAATCCTAGCACTCTGGGAGGCCAAGGCAGGAGGATTGCCTGAGCTCAGGAGTTCGAGACCAGCTAGAACAAGAGCAAGACCCCATCTCTACTAAAAATAGAAAATTAGCCAGGCGTGGTGGTGTGTGCCTGTACTCCCAGCTACTACTGGGGAGGCTGAGGCAGGAGGGTTGCTTGAGCCTAGGAGTTTGAGGTTGCAGTGAGCTGCAGTGACGCCACTGAATTTTTCCTGGGGCAATGGAGCGAGACTCCATCTCAAATAAATAAATAAATAAATACATACATACATACATACATACATACATACATACATACTTGTAATTTTATATAGTCATTCATGTGGAGATTATATGCATGTAGAGGAAAAATGGATCTTAACTGGAAAGTTAAATGACTAAATCCAGTGGATAAAGTTATTTAAAAAGCAATGTACGGGAAAGTGTTTATTAAAATATTTGAGGAACCATTATCAGTGATTGTAGCGGCTTCTGAACCTTACCTAATTGAATACCTTTATTCTTAAGGCTCTAGAATATTCATAGTCTCTATGGAGAGAAAACTTAGGGTTATAAATACTTCTTAGTAAGAAATATTATTATTGGTAGAGCAAGCCTCATTAAACTTCAGAGAATTAAATAAATATTCTGACTATGAGCATCTTTTGATATTGAATATTGTCCTTCAGGAAAAAAAATGTTATGTTTTTAGGAGTCCTGTGAAGTTTTAATAATGTGTTTGTTACTTGTTTTTTGTTTATTGTGGAGATTTTAGATTTTAGTTAGTAATAAGAGTCAGTTTTTCTTTAACTTACAAATCAACCTCTTAAGTTTCTTACACATCCAAAATACTGTGGGTAAAGTTATTTGCCTTGGATAGCTAATCTTTAAAAGACCAAGGAACCCGAGGTTTTCTAAGAACCATCTTCTAAAGCCTCAGAAGTATGGTGGGGAGTAAAGGTCACAGGTAGAACAGTAAGATCAGGGGAAAAGTTTTAATCAGGGGTCTGTCACTAACCATCTTTTCAGATTTGTAGAGGCCACTTACTCTTTAGATCATATTTCCCTCATTTGTTTTTGTTTTTACAAAAAGGAATATTTTATGGTGATTGATTTGATTGACCCATTTATTACTCAAATAAATCGAATGCATATTTTTCACCAGGCAAGATTAGGTATGCAAAGGTAAATAAACACAATCTCTGCTCTTGAGAAATTTAGTCTTCCTGATTGACTATTATAATGTGGCAATTATAGAGCCCTCATAATATATTTATGCAAATCATTTCTCTTTCATCTTAACCTTATGCGACCTTCAGGGTCCCTTCCGGTGCTGAAAGTTCTAGGAGTTAATGAGTTTGTGTTGTCTAAACTTAACATTGACTAATAATTGACAACTTAGATGTTTATTTCATTATATCCCTAGCTATTGTGTTAAGAGTTGGCAGGGTGTATTTAAAGAACTCATGGAGAATATGTGGTCTTTCTTAGGCTTTTGAGATTTGGCATTTAAAGTCCTAGCCAGGGACTCTAAAATTGTGGTCCCCAGACCAGCAGCATCTAGGAACCTGTTAGAAATGCCAGTTCTTGAGCCCACCCTAGAACCATTCAATCAGAAATTCTGGGGATAGGACCTAGCAATCTGTTTTTACAAGCCAGCAGAGTGGTTCTGATGAACATTAAAGTGTAAAAACTACTGCCCTAACCTATCATAGGATCTTAAAATAAGTATCTTCTTTTATAATCTTGGTATGCTTTCAATCTTAAATAGGAAGTAAATTAAGCACTCATGAACTCACTGTAACCCATTCTTCAAAAACTGAGGATGAGTTGGCTGAGGAAAAATCTAGGGAAACCTGATGTGATCTATAGATGTAACAGGGAAGTAATTATTTTCATAAGAGAAGGGTTTTGGGATTTCTGTATCAGGTAAGTGATTCATGCCCATAAGATACACTATTTGTTATCCCTTTATTTAATTTCATAATCCTGGGGGGGGAAATGTTTAGACATATTTTTATGAAAATTTTCTTTTTTAAAAATCTGTAAGTTAGAGATTAAAAATATAAGTCAAAGGGAGAATACTATTTTTAAGATGTTGCATTTTAAGGAAAAGAAAATGAAATTTTATGTTTACTTGAAAGCTGTCTTCTTTTAGTACATTATCCCACTTTAAAAGTAAATAAATCTTTATTTACAGACAGTCCCTGGGTCTCCGACCCCAATATTCCCCTAGTGGCCCGTGAGATCATGCAGCGAATGATCCAACAATTTGCTGCTGAATATACCTCAAAAAATAGCTCTACTCAGGACCCCAGCCAGCCCAATAGCACAAAGAACCAAAGCCTGCCGAAAGCATCTCCAGTCACCACCTCTCCCACGGCTGCAACTACTCAGAACCCTGTGCTCAGCAAACTTCTCATGGCTGACCAAGACTCACCTCTGGACCTTACTGTCAGAAAGTCTCAGTCAGAACCTAGCGAACAAGGTATGGTTTGATGTCAAGGTCTCCTCTGTCCAATCAGAATACTTAAACTTGGAGAGAAAAAAAGTATTGGCAAGTAAAGCACCAGCAACAATAATAGAATAAAAACTAATGTGATTCTTAAGTTATTTCTGACTATGCCGTAATGGAGAACTACAAATGAAGGTGTTACAGCCTATCCATCATCAGTTTGTAGTCATGATTGATGTACTACCCAGGAAAGTCAGGCGATTACAGTTGTCACTGATCTTTAAGTTGCTTGATATTTATATAAGCATTTTACACTTTGCAAAGCATTGTCATATCTTTTTTTTTTTTAACTCCTATGAAAAAGTAAGTTTTTCCCCTTATCCGTTAATGTTCTAGGATTAGCATCTGAGAAGTATGCCTTTATTTGTAAGGTATAAGTTACATACTCTGTAAATTAGATAAGAAAAAATATATATTATTTACAATTTAAAAAAAAACTAGGGTTAGAAATAGAGAAGACAGTAGAACACATTTTAGGTTGTTAATGTATTCAGTGTTTTATAAATACATAAACACATCCACTGTATTATGAACTAACCTTGAAGTATTTCCAAAAGGGAATTTGTTGATGAGGACCCTAATTAAGTGAAGAGATTAAGAGGTTATCCATCAGTTTTGTTTAGCAAGTGTTTCTTGCATCTCTGAAAATTTTACTCTTTCCAATAAATTAAATATTCCTGTTGCTTTGTGATCTCATTTACCTTTAATTTCACAAAGACTGAAGTGAGCATTTCAACTTAGCCATTGTTCGAACCACTGCAAATTGTAAATTGGTGATGTCTTTACTAATGAGATTTTATTGTTGTGGAAATCTCATAAGAGAACACAGGTTATGAGATACAGGGATTTATTGGTGAGAAATACCTGTTTATTTTGGGAAGAAAATAAATTTAATTCTTAAAAGAACTTTCTTGAAAGGACTTTGTTTTGAATAGTTTTCCTTTGCTTATTTCCTATTTCTGTGTGGTGAACAGCAAACAGAATATCTAAGTTCGGAGGTATTTCCTGACAGGATACCTCCTAGTTGTCCTGTGCTCACATTGATGATGTACCTTTGTTTAACTTACTTGTAAAATTGTATCTTTTCTTTTTTATTGATTATTTCCTTTACCATGAATTGGTAGTTTTCACTAAAAATCTCTTTGCTCCGAACATTGCATCAAAAGCTTCAGGTTTATATTAGGAGAGTGGCAGCATAGAAGTGTATTTAAAGTATTCATCATGGGGGTTAACATACAATGTTATAGCTAGTGTATACTTAAGAGAGATGTTGCGATGACAGCATGCTCTTACCAAGAGAAATTTGAACTACATGATAGCATTATAGTGTATAAACTTCAAATAAAGCAGAAATTTTTAAATTATATTTCCTTAATGAATCTTGGTGTTTTCAACTTCAGTCACGGTATTTTTAGTGGTAGACTTAAAATGTGTTGCCTATTTAGTTTAGAAGTTTTTAAACAATACTGTCTTTGGTTGAAGATATTTTAAGCAATGCATTTGCTTGTTAGATAGATATCTAATTGGGTTAGATATCTAATTGGGTTAGATATTTCACAGGATACTTGGTTCTATAAGATTACAATTATATTTTTAGAACTATTAGTAATTAAAGGACAAAACTGTTTATGAGAGTGGGCTTTTTATTTATAAATTCAGTTGCATGTTTATTTCTAACAGCTTGAAATAGGGAGTGTTAGAAAGTCCTCAGACATGGTAGGTTTTATCCTGTGGTAACCAGACAGCAAGACCTTTCTGCTGGCCAACTGAAAATTGGAGGCTATGAGTATTATCTTGCTCTGTTAATTTTGGTAGCTTTAAAGGTTGAGTGGCAGCTTTAAAAGTTGTCCAGACTATGAGATGTTTTTTCTAGATATGTCTGTAAAGGGAAAAATGTCTTTGAGGGAAAAGAAAGTCTTCTAATTTTATGTATCCATAACACAAATTTGTGATTTGGTCTAGCTTCGATAAAAAATGGTTATACTTCTAGGCTCTCATTGGTATCAAGACTGTTTCATCCTTCTTTCCTCAAACTTTGTCCCCCAATTTTCAATACCTTCTTAACTGAAAACACCTTGCCTTTATAAATTTCAGCAAATGAATTTTGAATCTCTGCAGATTTTTTCGAAAGATTGAATCCAAATATATAATTTTTTTGCAGATGTGTCCAAAAAATAATTAGGACACACCTAAATTGTAAACCATTAACAACTGACTCATCTTACACACTATCTTGTTTAGTGTATACATGTAATTTAACCACATAAACTTATATGTTAAAATAATTTTTGTCTTAAAATTTTTTGTATCCAACTTTTATGTACTTTTGGAGTTTCAGGTAGATTTTGCTCTTAAGCAATTTGGTTTTATATTTTGTATGCTATGTGGGACATTAAAAATTCATACGCTTTGATCAAGTAAATTTAGAAAATGAAGTCTTAAGAATTCTAGTGTAGGACCTCATGCTATGTAAACTGCTATTTCTAGTATCTCACTGTATTTTAATATCTTCTGTAGCATGTTTTGCCTTTTGCCCCTTTAATAAAATATTTAGCCCTTGGAGATACTAGATATAACATGCTTTGTTAAATTTATGTTGCTTCAGGAGGAAAAATATCCTGATTCTATTATTGAATTGATTTCATAACTCAAATATATGACTGGCATGTCTGGTCAGTTGATTGAGCCTACTGCTTTTTCATTTTGAGCCTATTCGGTTCTTTCGCTCCTACTTTTTAATATCCTCAGGTGTTTCTTTGTGTTTCTGCAGACGGTGTACTTGATCTGTCCACTAAGAAAAGTCCATGTGCTGGCAGCACTTCCCTGAGCCATTCTCCAGGCTGCTCCAGTACTCAAGGGAACGGGTAAGGAAAAATATTTGTAGCCTTCCACAATTTTATATAGCTAATTCATCCAAGGTTGATGCCAATCTCCTTTGTACATTTTAAAAATTAGCCCTTCAGGCTGGGCACGGTGGCCTATGCCAATAATCCCAGTGCTTTGGAAAGCCAAGGTAAGAAGACTGTGAAAGACCAGGAGTTTGAGACCAGCCTACAAAATATTTAAAATATTAAAATAAAATCTCTACAACATATTTAAAAAATTAGCCAAGGGTGGTGGCACGCACCTGTAGTCCCAGCTACTTGGGAAGCTGAGCAGGAGGATTGCTTGAGGCCGGGAGTGCAAAATTACAGTGAGCTATGATTGGGCCACTGCACTCCAGCCTGAGGAACAGAATGAGACCCTGTCTAATTAATAAACAAATAAATAAATATTAAAATTAACCCTTCAGACTAATAGTCGTATAGGTGGGCCTTTTGTAAGATGACTTTTAGTCCATCAATCAAGTAAAAGTATAACCTGTGCAACGTAGAATTGGCTAGTATAGATTAATTTTCTTTGTTTAGGACAAATAGTAAATAGTCATGAATATGGCAAGAATATTTCTTTGGGCTTTTTGTTGTTGTTTGTTTTGGAGAGTGAAACCCAAGCTAAATAATTCCAAAGTTTAGGTATAAAGGCAGTATTATGTGTGAGGTTGCTGAATGAAAATTGGGCTCCAGTATTTAACTTGGTATCTCTAGCGGGGCTTGTGTGTATTTGTGTTCATTTTTGTTTGTTTTGGTTTGGTTTTGGGTTTTGGCGGTTGATTTGAACTGCAACTTTAACTCTGTGTGGCAGTTCAGAAAGCATAATTGTATGTATTTTTTGTTTTTTAATAGACTGGTTGTAGATGTTGATAGATAACCATCTTATGCTGCCGAGACATTATTACATGCTCAGCTTTGATATTAAAATGAATTCTCTGACTATTTAATTTTATAGTGTAAGAATTGTCTAATGCTCCCTGTGTGTAGTAACCATTTAGGAAAGTCAGGTATTAAAGAAGATATTTAGATACCATATGCAAAAGGCATTTCCACAAAACTGTGTTGTGACCAAAAATCAAATTTATCTAGATATGAAAAATAACTTTGGTAAGTGTAAATATTTAGTTTTATTTAACTTTTAGATTATCGATGTGGGGAAGTTATTTAGATGTATATTAAAGGAACAAGTGAATGCTCAGTGGACTAACCATTTCCAACTTACTCTTAATTACCTTCAAATTGAAGGATTCCTTTACTGACTTCTAAAATGCCCCCTCTGTTTTCTCTAAAACTCCATCATTTTCCTTTTTCTCCTCTTCTTTATTCAGCCTAAAAATAACTATTAATTTAATCCATTTTGCATTGCTTACTGATTTTTAATCCTTTCTTTTCGTTATGATTTATACTAGATAAAAGTCACCATGGTCCCAAATCATTGGGTTCCGTTTATAGTTGTGTAATTAAGGACACATGTTGGAAAAGCCCACATATAGTTTGCATAAATAAACCCTTTGCTTAAGATTTGCCCTTAGCTTGGCTGCAGGTCCATGTATTATATATGGCTGAAGTTTCTGTGTTTATCCCTCTGAATGGAAAGTGTTTTCTACTTGGTTTTGTTTTATGGAAGACAAATGCACCCAAAGTACTGCCCATCTTTTAGTTGAATATTCAGTGTTATCCTTATTGTGTTGTTATACTGATGACAGCATTCCCTGTAGAGTTTTAGAGAACATAGCTGGTTTATCATTATTTCTGCCAAGCTCCACTTTTGTGCCTAGTTAATGTAATCATTCCCCTTGGGCATGCTTTGCCAGTTGTCAGTCTTAATATTGATAATCTTCATTGTGAAAATCGAAACCTTATGAATTAACTTTGTATAAGTAGTTGACTTTTTAAACATTATTTTAAAGCTATCCACTTGAAATTTTAAAATAGATATTTGGTATTTCAAAAGAATATTTTAAAAGAAGTTTTTTTAACCAAAGAAAACTGCTACAAAATTGTTTACATATCTCTGGCAATAATTATTTTCAGTAGAACTTAAGGAACAAAGTTTTAGAGAAAATAAAGGGTAATTTTCTTTTAAGCCTGGATTGTCTCAAATGGAGAATCATGATACTCATGTATCTGCAACTAATAGTGTTTTAAAGTGAAAAAGTGTGGTAAGTTATAATGCAATGGGTCTTTTGTTTTATTTTGGTTTTTTTCCTCCCTTGGGGCTGGCAGCTGTATATATATATATATATATATATATTTTTTTTTTTTCCCCTAAGCAAAATAAGAAGTGTTATTTGGAATTGATTTTTTATGATGAACATCAACTTGTTTGTGGGATAAATGAGCGATTATCTGTGGGTTCCACCAGTGTCAATGGTTCCAGTTTTATAGCTAGTTGTCATGAATGTTGAATACATTGCATTAAAATAAATAATTTGGCTTACTCTTTTATTACTGTACTTGTTTAGTGGTAACGTCACATTGGCAACACAATTCTGTGTAGATCTATGGAGACTGATGATTACTTTGTAATTAATAATTAAGATGCTATTTTCAGACAGTTGCGCGAAACTTTTTCTCCGAAAATTTGTGAACCCAACCAGAGACCAGCTGACAGGTTTAATTTTTCTTTGCCCAAAAAGCTCCTGATTTTTTTTTTCTTTTTACTTTTTCTTTTTTTGTGAACAAGTTTTAAAACTAACTGCTGAGACCATTTTTTTTTTAATTTTAGAAAAATAAAAAAATAACACAAAGTGATGTTACCCAAGCAAGGCCTTCTAATAAAGGAGTGGTCCCCTCACCCATCCCTCCCTACCTGTGCAAGTCCTGCTCACATCAGTTTCCTTCCATCCAATTAGGCGACCTGGGAGACCCAGCCAGTACCGCCCAGACGGACTTCGGAGTGGTGATGGGGTACCTCCAAGAAGCTTACAGGATGGAACCAGGGAAGGTTTTGGACACTCCACATCACTCAAAGTTCCACTGGCTCGATCCTTGCAGATTAGTGAAGAGCTACTGAGTAGAAACCAATTGTCTACAGCTGCCAGCCTTGGGCCATCTGGATTACAGAATCATGGACAACATTTAATATTATCCAGGGAAGCCTCTTGGGCAAAACCACATTACGAGTTCAACCTCAGCCGTGTGAAGTTCAGGGGAAATGGTGCACTCAGCAACATCAGTGACCTTCCTTTTCTTGCAGAAAATTCTGCCTTTCCAAAAATGGCACTTCAAGCAAAACAAGATGGAAAAAAGGATGTGAGCCATTCATCTCCTGTAGATTTAAAGATACCACAAGTTAGAGGAATGGATCTTTCTTGGGAGTCTCGCACTGGTGATCAATACAGCTATAGCTCTTTGGTAATGGGTTCACAAACGGAGAGCGCGCTTAGTAAAAAATTAAGGGCTATTCTTCCAAAACAAAATAGAAAAAGCATGTTAGATGCTGGACCCGATTCTTGGGGCTCAGATGCTGAGCAGTCTACCTCTGGACAGCCATATCCCACATCGGATCAAGAAGGAGACCCTGGCTCCAAGCAGCCTCGAAAGAAAAGAGGGCGTTACAGACAGTACAACAGTGAGATACTGGAGGAAGCAATCTCAGTGGTTATGAGTGGAAAAATGAGTGTTTCCAAAGCTCAGAGTATTTATGGGATTCCCCACAGTACACTGGAGTACAAAGTAAAGGAGAGGCTGGGCACTTTGAAAAACCCTCCAAAGAAAAAGATGAAATTAATGAGGTCGGAGGGGCCAGATGTTTCTGTAAAGATTGAATTAGATCCCCAGGGAGAGGCAGCACAAAGTGCAAATGAATCAAAAAACGAGTAGGAATACTGTAGAGTGCCAATTACTGTACAAACTGGGTGAGCACTACTGCATCATTGTTCAGCTGTAATTGCTTGCACCTAACTTCATTTACTGTGACACTTGTTTCTTTGCAGATTTTGCATTGACTTGTGTGTACAGAGGTGAAAGGCGCATTCTGAATGTTGCATATTTTAAAATTTTCATGTGCAGTATGGCTCGGAATATTGTTTGGCCTTTTGCATGTTTCTCTACAAAAGAGAATTGAGTTACCTCACAGAGAACAGATACATGGAAGTGGACTCCTTGCCTGTAGAGCCTGCATGCTTTTCTTTCCTTCTATTTTTTCTTAAGTTATATTTGTTTTTACTTTTAAAAAAAAGAAGAGGAAAAAAGCCCCCTTTTAGAAACCACCTCTGTCATACTGGGAGCTTTATCATTGCAAATTGAAAAGCCATCTTGTAAAATTATTCATTTTTCTTCTACAATTCAACTAATTGAAGGATTAAACTAAAGAAAAAACTAAAAACAACAATGAACCTTTGAATTTGAGATATTTGGTTTTTCAGTGATAATTATTTGGGTCATTTATAGTTATATTTTATAATTTTCTTCTCACTCTTAAATTTACTTACCAAATTAGCAAGCTAGTCAGTGCTCACCCAGAGGGGAAGGAGGTAGAAAATGTGCACGTACTACCTTCAGAAATGCTTCAGTTAATTACTTTGAACACTACCTTTGCTGTAATTTCATTTGAGATTTTCTAAGGGTACAATTTGGTCTCACCAACAAGTGAGGATATAGCCTTATCTCATGGAGGACGGGCTCCTTTCTTACTCAGGAGCAGTCAGGGTACATTACATAAAACAATGGAGGATGCCTCATTTTAGCAAACCAGTTTTTTTGTATTCTTCAATCCTTTTACAGAATTGATCATGTGCTAACGACTGAATATCATTGCAGCAACTAGTTTAAGATACTCAAGATCTGTTTATTGGGGATGGGAGAAATAGGGAAAGAATTGTGTAATAAGTAATTATGATATTGCGAAAATGATACTTAGATTTTACAGCCTCAGTAGTCTGCCCAGTATCCACGTTAATAAAGGATCCATGTATGTGATGAGAGAAAAAAAACACAACCCCAGGGTAACCTGATATGATTTAGGTGGAATATCAGTTCTAACAATAATTCAATCAGGAATCAAGCTCATGGGAATTTCTTTTTCTTTTAAACTAATCCAAATACTAGTACAAGGGTGGGAGAGGTGGTTTTTTTTAGTGTTTGTTTAATTTTGTTGATTTGGGTTTGTTTTTTTTTTTTCCTTTTTTTGGCATCCTATATAATATCCCCTTCTTTTTCTGATAATTAACTGATGTTCATGGTTGTTGAGCACACAATTCAGGATCATGTTTGTATAAGCACTCCTTGAAGAACATCTAAGCTTTTTTTTGAGATGGGCTTTTAAATTGCAGTTATTAAATTCAGAAAGTTTATTTTCTACAGTTTTGCAAAAATAACAGATAAGTAAAGCCCATGGAATTTAATTCTGCATTGTGACCAAATTAAAATTACTATTTGTGCAAAACAAAATCCACACCACATATACCCTATATTCTAATCTGCTGAGAAAGGTGGTCAGGCCCTTCTAAATGCTTAACCAAAAACAAACAAACAAAAATCATTGGAATTTTAATGTAAAACAAAGTCAAACTTGGAGTGTTGGTTAGATTGACGTTGATAATTTCAGATGGATACTAACAATTTGAGGAGAAGTAGGTCCAGATATTCCCAAGGCATAAGTTCTTGCCTGGAAACTTTGGAGCAATTAATTAAATTAGGATAAGGATAGTTTTCCCTCAGCAACCTGTGTGTTCAAAGGTTAGGCACACCATTGCTGTTAGTAAACGTGAACTGCTCATTCTTGACATAGCCTGGGTGTGGTGGATTCCTCTTTTATTTGGTGGTTTTGTGTAGCAGTTTAATCAGTGGATGACTGAGCCTGTTTCCTCTTAGCTTTCTAGTGTTCTCAACATAAAAAGCAGTTTGGGTTTGGTAGCAGTGTATGACTGCGATATTTTCTCGCCTAGCTGGAAGTTGCAATAAAAAATACGTTATGAAATGTGTGG
The DNA here is from genome assembly GCA_004363605.1 of Indri indri. Lineage (NCBI taxonomy): Eukaryota > Metazoa > Chordata > Mammalia > Primates > Indriidae > Indri > Indri indri. The sequence goes on along the minus strand of RJWJ010014978.1, from coordinate 3,443 downwards.
TTTTCATCTGCAGTTGAAGGAAGTTGTAGAAAGTTTGCTGAAAGCAAAGGCCTAAGCTTATGAAGGAACACCTCCTTTGTTCCACACTCAAGGATTTGTTAGCACACAATTAATTACAGCTCGAGTGCCTTTTTGCATAATGTTTGGGGTATTCGGTAGCCCAAAACTGCTGCAAAAAGGTCCTTTGAGAAATTAATTTGTGCTTGCTTTTATCCCCTCTCAGAAAGATATTGCTTAAAGGCCCATTTAAAAATCTGGCCCTAAAAGTTCAACTTTTGTAGAGTTTTACTGTTCAGAGAGGTTTAATCCTATGTGGTAGTCTATATAAGTGATGTATGAGTTGAGTTATGTAAATTTTGTCATTGTAGTGTACATGGAGTGATCATTCTACTAACATAAATATTTTCTATGTGTGTTTCAGTGGATGACAATCGAGCAGCAGAAGAATGGTGTGCCTACCCTTTAATGCTGCAGTTTAAATAAGAGAACTTGTATTGTGTCATTTCAGATTGTAGGCTGAGAGTTGTAAATAGTGAAAATTTGAGTACTTCTATTATTTGTTTTGGTTAGAAAGTGAATTTTAAAAACAAACCAAACTCTAAACTTTCTCAGATTAAAAGTCCTGAGACCTGAAGATTGTAATATTCATGTCTGTGAAGCTTTTAAACATTACACTTGAGATCAGTCATGACTTGATATTCAGGTAAATTTTCTTTTCCAAGAAGCTTTTAAATAAGCATATTTCCTCCAAAGGTCTCTCTCTCTCTCTTTTTTTGAGTGTAGATTATTTTAAAGCACTAATTGCATTACATTGGTAACTGCAATATAAAATAGCCATTATTGTTTTGTGAAGCATGGTTGAAATTAGATAGTGGTCCCTTTTAAATTTCATGAGCCTCTCAAAAAAAAAAAACTTAAAAAAAAAAACAAAAAGCTGCTGAATATTTCAAAAGATATATATTTTACCTTATTGTAGGTTTTGTAAAGTTAGTTTGTAATATTCAGGTGCACTTTTAATGTTAAATTTTGTGTTCAGAGTTCCATTATACCATGTGTTTCTCGGAGGTGGCTCATCACATGGCTGGCTGTCAGTCTTAGTGCCGCAGTGATTCCTTAATATTTGATTTCTCTCTTGATTTGCCACTGTTCGGTATTGGCACTTTCAGTGTAGATATTCTGGTTTGGGGATGTCTTCATAAATGTGTAATAGAGATTGGTCTATTCGCATGCTTAAGTTCTGCTAATCAGAGTTTTGTGTGGCCCAAACAACAGTTGACCATTTTTATGGTATGGGAAAGTGTAGTTCACGACTGTCTTTGTCACAAAAGCCTTTTTTCCTCACATTTTCCAGTAAGCAAAAGATGACATTACTCAAATTGTATAACATTATTTGAACTATTGATAGGAGATAATGTATTTAAAATAAATTTTTGCATTTTTGAAGAGAGAAACATTGATATATAGAGTAGATAAGCTATGGCTCTATAAAATCAAAAACACTAAATAAATCTGTGGAAGAATATCTAGTTGTTATTTTTATCTATAGCTTTCCCATTTCTGAGACAGCATAGTCATCAAGCTTGACAATAATGTAGTGTATTATATTACTTTGTTCAGTAGGCTTACAAATGACTCTGAATTATGTTTGTGATGAGCTATATACTTTTTTCTGTTTCCCAAATACCATGAAGGACAAGGTCTCTCTTTCAGGAAAAATAATTTATATTTGTGTATAATACTTTTAATATTAAGTTTGTTGTTATTCTGAAGTTTAGATGTTGCTTGATAAACCTTTGCTGCAGCAGATCATGAATATGAGTAAGGCTTTGTGTGATAATAGGGGTCCTTATGTGAAGTTAATTACTGTTCAGTTCTGGTGAGCAAGCTCAGCAAGTGTGAAGTGTGTATTAGCTTTATTTGGTACACTTTTACTTTACAATATTGAAGTGCTTTTAGAACTCTGGTTATCTTATATAAACCATTACCTCAACCAATTGGCATTTCTGTCCCCAACATTTTACCTTAGCTATAATGTGAGCTATATGGGATCAGATAGTAAAATGATAAAAGGCACAATGAGAAGTTTAGTTCCCAACTTTCTGGAGAGAACTCTAAATTAGACTAAAAATGACTACCTGTTAAGGCCCGTATCATAACTACCTTCTGTCATTAGGCAGTACATAGCAACCTTTGAGCTGCTGTGTGGTCTCCCCCTACCCCAAGTAAGCACACAGTGCCAGGCCTGGTTCTAAGCCTTTGTGATTCTCTTACATCTCGTTGACCCGTAATTGTGAAGCTTGGATTCATTTGTTGTCATAAAACAAATTAATGAGTCAGCTCAATGTTAAAACCTGAAAATATTTTGAGTAGTTAACAGCACATGTGACAGATCAGTGTCATTTTTTTCAACAGCTTTTATCCTTGTAGATTTCATTTGAAACCACGTATTTTTTGCTTTTATAATTCTTCTTTGTTTACCTAAATGCCAGAGGTTGTTTTCATATGAACTACTCTTTTCTATATATTCAGGTTGCTGTCATTGGTGATAGAATAGGGCAATAGACCAAATTGTTCCACTGAATGTTTTATAGGAGATTTTAAAAGTTATGGGTTAAACTTTGACCTTCATGAAGATATCAAAGATTATTTTCCTTGTTACCTTTCTATTAGAATTAGGTCTTCATTAATCCTATGGTCAGGCCAGTATTATTAAACCTGATGGCTTTAGCAAAACAGCCCATTTAGGAAACTATTAAGCTATATAGGGATTTTTTAAAAAGCTAATTGCTTTCAAAATCTACTGAAAAGGAAAAAAAAGTATAATTGTGGTACAAGGAATGCAGACCTCCAGACTCTTTCTTGTTAGTTTATTTTGGATTAATTCTGTCCTGGAGACTTGAATAGGATTTGTGAACACAGTGAATGAAGGGAAAATAGAGGAAATTCTTTGCATATCCTCTTTTATTCCCAAGTAATCTTTCAGCCACCCTTTAAAGAAACAGACATCAGACGTGTAGCATAACACTGTAGCTATATGTCCTTAGTGTTATGAAGGAGATTTGGTGGGGCAGGGTGGAGTAGGACGGGAAAGCGTGTAGATTTTTGAGAAGAGGCTAAAGATTCTGCCCTATAATACTAAAAATGAGTCGCAAGATAATGTGGTAAAGTTGGGCCATCTTCATTTGATAGAAAAATCTTTTAGGTTGTTTGAAAATGAGAATCAAGGCTAATTAATGTTGAGTTGACAAACAGTAAAATATATGTTAATTCTGCAACTGTTTGGGGGTAATTTTAAGGTTTCCAGTTCATTTAGAGCTGTCTGTATCAATAAAAGCTGAAAAGCAAGCACTTTTAGTTAATCATAGATTTTTGGATGTAGCAAATATTATATTTAATCTTTATTGTTTGAATGTGGAAATGAACTCTTTACCCCATCTTGAACT